>JBBPBX010079530.1:0-15000 GCA_038048925.1 Garcialebias charrua
CCTGATGGGTGTCTGGCTGGGATGGGGTCACCCGGCCGGGGTACAGGTGCCCGGCGGTCCACCATTAAAGTGAATGAGCGTTTTGGTCCAAGTCGACCACCCTGGCACTAGGTAACGGTGAGTGGCAATGTGGATCCGAGGGTGGGCATCTGAGCTCCGGGAGCCCCCCCGGAGCCTGATGGGTGTCTGGCTGGGATGGGGTCACCCGGCCGGGGTACAGGTGCCCGGCGGTCCACCATTAAAGTGAATGAGCGTTTTGGTCCAAGTCGACCACCCTGGCACTAGGTAACGGTGAGTGGCAATGTGGATCCGAGGGTGGGCATCTGAGCTCCGGGAGCCCCCCGGGAGCCTGATGGGTGTCTGGCTGGGATGGGGTCACCCATGCTGGCTAGTTATCATCCCGGTGTGTGGTGTAGGTAAAACAGAACACTGTGACAAACCACAACTTTTAATCTATTTTATTTCAAATAGAACCACCAAAAATATGTACATATTCAGACAGTCTGAAGCCCACCTGGGATCTCCTCCCCAGGCGTCTGCGGGGCGGTCGACTGCTCGAACCAGCCCCGGATCTCTTTGCATTGCTCTGCGTTTCGGTGCATGGCGTAATATCGGTCTGCAGTGGATGTGTCGTGGCACATGAACTGGGTCAGCCTGTGGCGAACCCGGGCGCTGTGGACATTGTTGATGTGGTTGGACACGGACGTCCGCATGTCCATGAAGGTAGGGGCGGGTTCTGGGAGGTCCATTTCTGCCCACACGGAGCGGAGGGAATTTAGGAGCAGTTTCCCAGGGCTGTTGGACGCGGTATACAGGAACCTGTCCCCGGGTAAATTGAGCGCAGCTCTCATGGTCAGCCAGCGCTCGGCCCAGGAGAACTCCTCATCCGTCAGGTACACCTGCGCCATACCGAAGGCCCGGTTCGTTTTGTGCTCCCTGACCTGTGGAAGAGACGTGCAAATCGGTTAGCTCTCCACCACGCTCTGCTGGATTCACTGTGCGTGGAGCTAGTAACCCCCAACTTACGTTCACGACGAAGCCCAGGGCCTCTGGGTGAGCCCCTGCCCTGGCCGCTTCAACCTGGCCCACAGTCATGTTTGTCAGCACTCCAGTCCGATGACCATAGAGCGAAGCGACGAGGGCACAAAAGTACCCGTAGAACTGATGCCTCAGGTGGGGGGAGTCGTCCTCCTCCATCATGTCGAGCAGCTGCGGGATTCTGGCGCGGGCCAAGTCCTGGCACTTCACCAGGCTCGGTGCCGAAATGACGTGGGCCAACTTGGCCTCTTTGGTGGATATGCTGTGGAGGACCACATCTTTGCGCAGGTGCTGCATGCAGCTCTTGACCGTCCTCAAGATGCCCGTCTGCTGGACTCTGGACAACCTGGAGGCCGGGGGCGAAGTCTCCGCGAAGTACTTCAGGAACACACTCAGGTTGTGCATATAGGCGTGGGCAGTGGTGACTGTTCTCCCCTCTCCGATCAGCTTGTACGGCCACCTCTGGACACGCCCGACGTCGTCCATGAAGAGCCAGGTGCTCAGCTGGCTCCGACCGTGCGCCATGTGCCGGATGAAGAGCTGGACCCGATTGACAGCCGACCTCACGTTCTCCCGGTGCTTGGCGTTGGGGCAACCGCCCTCGAGGTGGCGTCTGTACTCGTCCACAAAACTGACTGTTGGATGAGACAAAGGCAAACGTTAAACACACCCGAGCCGTATTTAGAACAAGTCAAAGGGCACGTCTTACCCACAGAGGCCGGCAAAGGAGCTTCCGACACCTGGCCCTCATCCTCCACGGGTGCGTCGGGCCCGGCGCACGCAGCCGACGGGCTGGGCTCCTCCTCATCTGAAGCGGGCGGCTCTGAGACTGTGCGCGGAGGTGGCTCCTGACGCCCGGTGGCTTCCCGGCGGCCCCAGTCCGTGCGCAGGCCGTCCATGCTGAGGCCTGACCTGAGAGGCGGCGTGGGGTCCCTCAAGGCCTGTAGCAGCTCCACGGTCTTCGCCCTCCTCACGAAGTCCATGATTTCCTCCCTGACGTCAGCACTCAGCTCCGGGTGCCCGTGACTCAGGTGTCGGTCCAGGCGGCCGGTGCTGTACGAGCAGGCCTCGAGCGGGCACTCTTCGTCCCTCACGTTGACCCTCCGACTCACCAGTTGTAGTAAAAGTTGTTTTTCTTCCGAGTTGTCGATTGAGTGCACCCTCTGGAAGTGTTTCGCCATGGCCTGATATGTTTTATTACACATGGGGCAGGTGTACGTCTTCGAATTGGCCGGCATGTCGAGCTAGCTTGGCTACCCTTTGGAGAAAAGACGGTAAAACGGTCAGAAAAGCGACAGAAATGTCGACCGGCAAGAGTATAAAACAGTTACGGGAGACTGTGAAACGGTTACAGCTTTAAACATGGTGAAACAGGAAAAAAAATAAATGTTTTACCTCCGCTGAACCGTGTGGTGCGTGTCGTTCGCTGCGGCAAAATGGAAGACTGTCCTGGGCTTGATTGCCTTTGATTAGGGGCACCTGTGTTAGAACGGAGGCCCGCCCCAGCGCACCTATTGGTCGGGCCAGACCTCGGACTGCCCTGCGGGCTTCAGAGCTCCCAGCGCACCTATGGGCCACACCTCGGACTGGCCACACCGCGGACTGCCATGCGGGCATCAGAGGTCCCGTCCTGGGCTTGATTGCCTTTGATTAGGGGCACCCGTGTTAGAACGGAGGCCCGCCCCCGCGCGCCTATTGGTCGGGCCAGACCTCGGACTGCCCTGCGGGCTTCAGAGCTCCCGTCCTGGGGGTAAAAGCTGCACAAAACGACCGATTGGATCCGAGTTTGGACCTCCAGAACCGACCAGAGAAGTCCGTGGTCGGACACACCAGCTGTCCGGTGCCCTTTCTGGAAGTCTCAGAGCTCCGGAGAGCAGGAGGCCGCGTCTGTGCGGCTCGTGCCCGAAACAGGTGTCTCCTGTCGGACACACGATCCGGTAACACCGGGTGTCCGTCCTGGAGGTCTCCGAGCTCCGGGTGAGAGAGGCCGGGCTGCGCGTCTCGTGTCCCGGTGTGTGGTGTAGGCAAAATAAAACACTGTGACAAACCAGAACTTTTAATCAATTTAATTTAACTAACAACAGGAACCACATAAAAAATAGCAACAATTCAAGGTGAGTCAGGGCGTAAGAGGTCTAACAGCTCCAGCTTATGCTCATAGTTCTGGGTGAGTGTTTTTATGCTTTGGCTGAAGTACTCGTCAGAGTACAGGCCCACAACTTGGGTGAACCCTTCAGGGCCCCAGTCCTTTTCGAAGCCCTCCATGGTGAGGTTGGAGCTGACCCGAGGAGTCGGGTCCCGGTCCCTCAGAGCTTGCAGTAGCTCCACAGTCTTGGCCCTCCTCACAAAGTCCTTTACCTCCTCCTTGACATGAGCACTCAGCTCCGGGTGCCCGTGAGTCAGGTGGCGGTCCAAACGCCCGGAGTTGTATCCGCAGGCCAGGACCGGGCACTTGCCGTCCCGCACGTTGACCCTCCGGGACGCCAGTCGAGCCAGAAGTAGCCTCTCCTCCGTGTTGTTGACCTTGTGAGTCCGATTCAGATGTTTGGTCATCGCCCTGTACGTCTTCAAACAGATGGGGCAGGTGGGATCCGTCGCATTAGCCTCCGACATGTTGTGCTAGCTCAGCCACCCTTCGGAAAAAAGACGGTAAAACTGTTAAAAAATCGACATAACAGGTCGTTCCGCAAGAGTATGAAACAGTTACATGACCACTTACACCTTTAAACATAGTGAAACAGAAAAAAAATAAAGTTTTCCCTACGCTGAACCGTAGGGTACGTGCGCTTACCTGGTTGCAAAATGTCCGACTGATTGGCTTGATTAGGGGCAGCTGTGTTAGAGCGAAGCCCCCTGCCCCCGCATTCCTATTGGCCGGGCCGCCGGCCGGACAGGTGAATGGCCCCACGTGGGGCACGTTCAGCGGGTGTCCGGGGTGTGTGGGGGCACACGGTGGGTGGCAGCCGGGTCCGGCGGTGTGGGTGTATGGTCTGGGTCCCCCCCGAGACATCGGACCATGATAGACGGCCAGGGTGTCCCCAGGGAAGTGTCCAGGGCCTGGGACATGTCCCCGGAGGAGCGAAACGGCAGCCTGGGGCAGGTTCTCCGGGGTGTGGGGGGCACACGGTGGGTGGCAGCCGGGTCCGGCGGTGTGGGTGTGTGGTCTGGGTCCCCCCCGAGGCATCGGACCATGATAGACGGCCAGGGTGTCCCCAGGGAAGTGTCCAGGGCCTGGGACATGTCCCCGGAGGAGTGAAACGGCCGCCCGGGGCACCTTCTCCGGGGTGTGGGGGGTGAGACGGTGTGTGGCCGCCGGGTCTGGAGGTCTGGGTGTATGGTCTGGGTCCCCACCTATGCAGCGCCCCATGATAGACGGCCAGGGTGTCCCCAGGGAAGTGTCCAGGGCCTGGGACATGTCCCCGGAGGAGCGAAACGGCAGCCTGGGGCAGGTTCTCCGGGGTGTGGGGGGCACACGGTGGGTGGCAGCCGGGTCCGGCGGTGTGGGTGTGTGGTCTGGGTCCCCCCCGAGGCATCGGACCATGATAGACGGCCAGGGTGTCCCCAGGGAAGTGTCCAGGGCCTGGGACATGTCCCCGGAGGAGTGAAACGGCCGCCCGGGGCACCTTCTCCGGGGTGTGGGGGGTGAGACGGTGTGTGGCCGCCGGGTCTGGAGGTCTGGGTGTATGGTCTGGGTCCCCACCTATGCAGCGCCCCATGATAGACGGCCAGGGTGTCCCCAGGGAAGTGTCCAGGGCCTGGGACATGTCCCCGGAGGAGCGAAACGGCAGCCTGGGGCAGGTTCTCCGGGGTGTGGGGGGCACACGGTGGGTGGCAGCCGGGTCCGGCGGTGTGGGTGTGTGGTCTGGGTCCCCCCCGAGGCATCGGACCATGATAGACGGCCAGGGTGTCCCCAGGGAAGTGTCCAGGGCCTGGGACATGTCCCCGGAGGAGTGAAACGGCCGCCCGGGGCACCTTCTCCGGGGTGTGGGGGGTGAGACGGTGTGTGGCCGCCGGGTCTGGAGGTCTGGGTGTATGGTCTGGGTCCCCACCTATGCAGCGCCCCATGATAGACGGCCAGGGTGTCCCCAGGGAAGTGTCCAGGGCCTGGGACATGTCCCCGGAGGAGCGAAACGGCAGCCTGGGGCAGGTTCTCCGGGGTGTGGGGGGCACACGGTGGGTGGCAGCCGGGTCCGGCGGTGTGGGTGTGTGGTCTGGGTCCCCCCCGAGGCATCGGACCATGATAGACGGCCAGGGTGTCCCCAGGGAAGTGTCCAGGGCCTGGGACATGTCCCCGGAGGAGTGAAACGGCCGCCCGGGGCACCTTCTCCGGGGTGTGGGGGGTGAGACGGTGTGTGGCCGCCGGGTCTGGAGGTCTGGGTGTATGGTCTGGGTCCCCACCTATGCAGCGCCCCATGATAGACGGCCAGGGTGTCCCCAGGGAAGTGTCCAGGGCCTGGGACATGTCCCCGGAGGAGCGAAACGGCAGCCTGGGGCAGGTTCTCCGGGGTGTGGGGGGCACACGGTGGGTGGCAGCCGGGTCCGGCGGTGTGGGTGTGTGGTCTGGGTCCCCCCCGAGGCATCGGACCATGATAGACGGCCAGGGTGTCCCCAGGGAAGTGTCCAGGGCCTGGGACATGTCCCCGGAGGAGTGAAACGGCCGCCCGGGGCACCTTCTCCGGGGTGTGGGGGGTGAGACGGTGTGTGGCCGCCGGGTCTGGAGGTCTGGGTGTATGGTCTGGGTCCCCACCTATGCAGCGCCCCATGATAGACGGCCAGGGTGTCCCCAGGGAAGTGTCCAGGGCCTGGGACATGTCCCCGGAGGAGCGAAACGGCCGCCTGGGGCAGGTTCTCCGGGGTGTGGGGGGCACACGGTGGGTGGCAGCCGGGTCCGGCGGTGTGGGTGTGTGGTCTGGGTCCCCCCCGAGGCATCGGACCATGATAGACGGCCAGGGTGTCCCCAGGGAAGTGTCCAGGGCCTGGGACATGTCCCCGGAGGAGTGAAACGGCCGCCCGGGGCACCTTCTCCGGGGTGTGGGGGGTGAGACGGTGTGTGGCCGCCGGGTCTGGAGGTCTGGGTGTATGGTCTGGGTCCCCACCTATGCAGCGCCCCATGATAGACGGCCAGGGTGTCCCCAGGGAAGTGTCCAGGGCCTGGGACATGTCCCCGGAGGAGCGAAACGGCAGCCTGGGGCAGGTTCTCCGGGGTGTGGGGGGCACACGGTGGGTGGCAGCCGGGTCCGGCGGTGTGGGTGTGTGGTCTGGGTCCCCCCCGAGGCATCGGACCATGATAGACGGCCAGGGTGTCCCCAGGGAAGTGTCCAGGGCCTGGGACATGTCCCCGGAGGAGTGAAACGGCCGCCCGGGGCACCTTCTCCGGGGTGTGGGGGGTGAGACGGTGTGTGGCCGCCGGGTCTGGAGGTCTGGGTGTATGGTCTGGGTCCCCACCTATGCAGCGCCCCATGATAGACGGCCAGGGTGTCCCCAGGGAAGTGTCCAGGGCCTGGGACATGTCCCCGGAGGAGCGAAACGGCAGCCTGGGGCAGGTTCTCCGGGGTGTGGGGGGCACACGGTGGGTGGCAGCCGGGTCCGGCGGTGTGGGTGTGTGGTCTGGGTCCCCCCCGAGGCATCGGACCATGATAGACGGCCAGGGTGTCCCCAGGGAAGTGTCCAGGGCCTGGGACATGTCCCCGGAGGAGTGAAACGGCCGCCCGGGGCACCTTCTCCGGGGTGTGGGGGGTGAGACGGTGTGTGGCCGCCGGGTCTGGAGGTCTGGGTGTATGGTCTGGGTCCCCACCTATGCAGCGCCCCATGATAGACGGCCAGGGTGTCCCCAGGGAAGTGTCCAGGGCCTGGGACATGTCCCCGGAGGAGCGAAACGGCAGCCTGGGGCAGGTTCTCCGGGGTGTGGGGGGCACACGGTGGGTGGCAGCCGGGTCCGGCGGTGTGGGTGTGTGGTCTGGGTCCCCCCCGAGGCATCGGACCATGATAGACGGCCAGGGTGTCCCCAGGGAAGTGTCCAGGGCCTGGGACATGTCCCCGGAGGAGTGAAACGGCCGCCCGGGGCACCTTCTCCGGGGTGTGGGGGGTGAGACGGTGTGTGGCCGCCGGGTCTGGAGGTCTGGGTGTATGGTCTGGGTCCCCACCTATGCAGCGCCCCATGATAGACGGCCAGGGTGTCCCCAGGGAAGTGTCCAGGGCCTGGGACATGTCCCCGGAGGAGCGAAACGGCAGCCTGGGGCAGGTTCTCCGGGGTGTGGGGGGCACACGGTGGGTGGCAGCCGGGTCCGGCGGTGTGGGTGTGTGGTCTGGGTCCCCCCCGAGGCATCGGACCATGATAGACGGCCAGGGTGTCCCCAGGGAAGTGTCCAGGGCCTGGGACATGTCCCCGGAGGAGTGAAACGGCCGCCCGGGGCACCTTCTCCGGGGTGTGGGGGGTGAGACGGTGTGTGGCCGCCGGGTCTGGAGGTCTGGGTGTATGGTCTGGGTCCCCACCTATGCAGCGCCCCATGATAGACGGCCAGGGTGTCCCCAGGGAAGTGTCCAGGGCCTGGGACATGTCCCCGGAGGAGCGAAACGGCAGCCTGGGGCAGGTTCTCCGGGGTGTGGGGGGCACACGGTGGGTGGCAGCCGGGTCCGGCGGTGTGGGTGTATGGTCTGGGTCCCCCCCGAAGCATCGGACCATGATAGACGGCCAGGGTGTCCCCAGGGAAGTGTCCAGGCCCTGGGACATGTCCCAGGAGGTGCGAATCGGCCTCCTGGGGCAGGTTCTCCGGGGTGTGGAGGGCACACGGTGGGTGGCAGCCGGGTCCGGCGGTGTGGGTGTGTGGTCTGGGTCCCCCCCGAAGCATCGGACCATGATAGACGGCCAGGGTGTCCCCAGGGAAGTGTCTAGGCCCTGGGACATGTCCCAGGAGGTGCGAATCGGCCGCCCGGGGCAGGTTCAACGGGGTGTGGGGGGCACACGGTGGGTGGCAGCCGGGTCCGGCGGTGTGGGTGTATGGTCTGGGTCCCCCCCGAAGCATCGGACCAGGATAGACGGCCAGGGTGTCCCCAGGGAAGTGTCCAGGGCCTGGGACATGTCCCCGGAGGAGCGAAACAGCCGCCCGGGGCAGGTTCACCTGGGTGTGGGGGGGAGACGGTGGGTGGCAGCCGGGTCCGGGGGTGTGGGTGTATGGTCTGGGTCCCCCCCGAAGCATCGGACCATGATAGACGAACAGGGTGTCCCCAGGGAAGTGTCCAGGGCCTGGGACATGTCCCCGGAGGAGCGAAACGGCAGCCTGGGGCACCTTCGACGGGGTGTGGGGGGGCAGAGGGTGAGTGGCCGCCCGGTCCGGAGGTCTGGGTGTATGGTCTGGGTCCCCAGCGAGGCACCGGAGCAGGTTAGCCCCGGAGGCTGGCCCCCAGGCAGGCTCCAGGCCCTGGGACATGTCCCCGGAGGAGCGTATCTGGGCTTACCCGGGGCTAGGAAGGGCCCAGACAGACATGGGTCACATCGTTGGAAAGCCCTCGCCGATACCTTTCCAACGGCGCGCCCGGCATGTTCGTAGGTCAAAAATTGCCCGAGCTACGGCCGCTTGAAGGTTCTGCGTTCGGCAGAGTCCGGTTCTTCTGGTCCACGTCCAAAACTCGTCCCGGGATGGAGCTACGGCGCGCGGCATGGCATCTCACGAACCAGCTCGCCGACACGATTCCAACGGTGCGTTCGGAATGCCTGTAGCTCGAAAAACGAGAGCGTGGCGGGCGTTTAAAGATACAGGGTTTACCAGGTTTTGCCAGGACTACGCCGTACTTTCAACCGGTCGTATCTCGTCCCAGAGCGGAGCTACGGGGTGCAGCTCGGCATCATCTGAACCGGCTCGCCGAGGCCGTTTCAACGGTGCCCTCGAAATTTCTGTAGCTTTAAAATTGAAGAATCTACGGCCGTCTGAAGTTAGCTCCAGTGGACCACATACAGCGATCCCATCTACCCAGGATCCGGCCACCGTTCCTGGGTAAAAGAGAACCGCGATTCCGGCCTGTTATAAAATTGAGCTACGAGGCTCAGCTTGACCTCTATTCACATCTACGGATCGAGCCGATTCAAACCCGACGGTCGGCGTCCCCGTAGCACCGACTGCGGGCGTGATACGGGCGTCTAAAGGTCCGTTGTCAAACGGCCATAACTTTATGAAAAATTGAGCTACGGCAAAAAGCTTGACCTCTATTCGCATCTACGGACCTATCCGATCCAAAGCCGACGGTCGGCGTCCCCGTAGCACCAACGGCGGGCGAGATACGGGCGTATGAAAGTCCGAGGTAAAACAACTATTTTTCAAGCGGCCGTATCTCTGCCATCCGAGGGTCTACACCATAAATCATGCCATTTTTCTGCATCCCCAGACCGAGACCTTTAATTTGGTATGCTGGACTTTGCGATAGCACAAAAATTGAGAGAGATACGGGCGTTTGAAGGTCGAAAAACGGACGAAAAGTGAGCGTTGATGGGTGACCCAAGCTGGGGGGGCTATACTGTAGCCCCCCTGGCTCTCCGGTGAACTTGGTTGGAACACCAGGACCTCCAGCACCATGGAGAGTTCCAAGTTTTTGGTTGGAGCACCAGGACCACGGAGGTCTGGGCGGCGCAGATAGCTTGTCTTAACCCAGGGAGGGTGCTTAAGTGTGGGTAAGCAGGATCGGCTGGTGCTCGAGGTTCTGGAGGTGGCAGAGCTCCAGAGATGAGGAGGCCGGGTTGGCGCGGGACGTGTCCGAGCAGGAGAGCCTCCCTCGGACGCACGAGCTGTGAAGTGTGGGTGCTGGTCCTGGAGGTGGCAGAGCTCCAGAGATGAGGAGGCCGGGTTGGCGCGGAGCGTGGCCGGGCAGGAGAGCCTCCGTCGGACGCAGGAGCTGTGAAGTGTGGGCGCTGGTCCTGGAGGTGGCAGAGCTCCAGAGGTGAGGAGGCCAGGTTGGCGCGGGACGTGTCCGAGTAGGAGAGCCTCCGTCGGACGCAGGAGCTGTGAACGGTGGGCGCTGGTCCTGGAGGTGGCAGAGCTCCAGAGGTGAGGAGGCCAGGTTGGCGCGGGACGTGTCCGAGCAGGAGAGCCTCGGTCGGACGCACGAGCTGTGAAGTGTGGGTGCTGGTCCTGGAGGTGGCAGAGCTCCAGAGATGAGGAGGCCGGGTTGGCGCGGAGCGTGTCCGAGTAGGAGAGCCTCCGTCGGACGCAGGAGCTGTGAAGTGTGGGTGCTGGTCCTGGAGGTGGCAGAGCTCCAGAGGTGAGGAGGCCAGGTTGGCGCGGGACGTGTCCGAGCAGGAGAGCCTCCGTCGGACGCACGAGCTGTGAAGTGTGGGTGCTGGTCCTGGAGGTGGCAGAGCTCCAGAGGTGAGGAGGCCAGGTTGGCGCGGGACGTGTCCGAGCAGGAGAGCCTCCGTCGGACGCACGAGCTGTGAAGTGTGGGTGCTGGTCCTGGAGGTGGCAGAGCTCCAGAGGTGAGGAGGCCGGGTTGGCGCGGGACGTGTCCGAGTAGGAGAGCCTCCGTCGGACGCAGGAGCTGTGAAGTGTGGGTGCTGGTCCTGGAGGTGGCAGAGCTCCAGAGGTGAGGAGGCCAGGTTGGCGCGGGACGTGTCCGAGCAGGAGAGCCTCCGTCGGACGCACGAGCTGTGAAGTGTGGGTGCTGGTCCTGGAGGTGGCAGAGCTCCAGAGGTGAGGAGGCCAGGTTGGCGCGGGACGTGTCCGAGCAGGAGAGCCTCCGTCGGACGCACGAGCTGTGAAGTGTGGGTGCTGGTCCTGGAGGTGGCAGAGCTCCAGAGGTGAGGAGGCCAGGTTGGCGCGGGACGTGTCCGAGCAGGAGAGCCTCCGTCGGACGCACGAGCTGTGAAGTGTGGGTGCTGGTCCTGGAGGTGGCAGAGCTCCAGAGGTGAGGAGGCCGGGTTGGCGCGGGACGTGTCCGAGTAGGAGAGCCTCCGTCGGACGCAGGAGCTGTGAAGTGTGGGTGCTGGTCCTGGAGGTGGCAGAGCTCCAGAGGTGAGGAGGCCAGGTTGGCGCGGGACGTGTCCGAGCAGGAGAGCCTCCGTCGGACGCACGAGCTGTGAAGTGTGGGTGCTGGTCCTGGAGGTGGCAGAGCTCCAGAGGTGAGGAGGCCGGGTTGGCGCGGGACGTGTCCGAGTAGGAGAGCCTCCGTCGGACGCACGAGCTGTGAAGTGTGGGTGCTGGTCCTGGAGGTGGCAGAGCTCCAGAGGTGAGGAGGCCGGGTTGGCGCGGGACGTGTCCGAGTAGGAGAGCCTCCGTCGGACGCAGGAGCTGTGAACGGTGGGCGCTGGTCCTGGAGGTGGCAGAGCTCCAGAGGTGAGGAGGCCAGGTTGGCGCGGGACGTGTCCGAGCAGGAGAGCCTCGGTCGGACGCACGAGCTGTGAAGTGTGGGTGCTGGTCCTGGAGGTGGCAGAGCTCCAGAGATGAGGAGGCCGGGTTGGCGCGGAGCGTGTCCGAGTAGGAGAGCCTCCGTCGGACGCAGGAGCTGTGAAGTGTGGGTGCTGGTCCTGGAGGTGGCAGAGCTCCAGAGGTGAGGAGGCCAGGTTGGCGCGGGACGTGTCCGAGCAGGAGAGCCTCCGTCGGACGCACGAGCTGTGAAGTGTGGGTGCTGGTCCTGGAGGTGGCAGAGCTCCAGAGATGAGGAGGCCGGGTTGGCGCGGGACGTGTCCGAGCAGGAGAGTCTCCCTCGGACGCACGAGCTGTGAAGTGTGGGTGCTGGTCCTGGAGGTGGCAGAGCTCCAGAGATGAGGAGGCCGGGTTGGCGCGGGACGTGGCCGGGCAGGAGAGCCTCCGTCGGACGCAGGAGCTGTGAAGTGTGGGTGCTGGTCCTGGAGGTGGCAGAGCTCCAGAGATGAGGAGGCCGGGTTGGCGCGGGACGTGGCCGGGCAGGAGAGCCTCCGTCGGACGCAGGAGCTGTGAAGTGTGGGTGCTGGTCCTGGAGGTGGCAGAGCTCCAGAGGTGAGGAGGCCGGGTTGGCGCGGGACGTGTCCGAGTAGGAGAGCCTCCGTCGGACGCAGGAGCTGTGAACGGTGGGCGCTGGTCCTGGAGGTGGCAGAGCTCCAGAGATGAGGAGGCCGGGATGGCGCGGAACGTGTCCGAGTACAGGAGTCTGCTTCCCGGAGGCACCCCCCGATTTTAAAATGGAGCTAAGGCATAAAACTTGACCTCTATTCACA
This sequence comes from Garcialebias charrua, assembly GCA_038048925.1. Lineage (NCBI taxonomy): Eukaryota > Metazoa > Chordata > Actinopteri > Cyprinodontiformes > Rivulidae > Garcialebias > Garcialebias charrua. Next base: position 12,218 of record JBBPBX010079530.1, read on the forward strand.
TCTACGGACTGAGCCCGTTCCAACCCGACCCTCGGTTACCCCGTAGCACGAACGGCGGGCGAGATACGGGCGTCTAAAGGTGCGTTTTCAAACGGCCATAACTTTATGAAAAATTGAGCTACGGCGTAATGCTTGACATCTGTCAACATCTACGGACCTATCCGATTCAAAGCCGACGGTCGGCGTCCCCGTAGCACCAACGGCGGGCGATATACGGGCGTATGAAAGTCCGAGGTAAAACAACTATTTTTCAAGCGGCCATATCTCTGCCATTCGAGGGGCTACACCATAAACCATGCCATTTTTCTGCATCGCCAGACCAAGACCTTTAATTTGGTATGCTCGATTTTGCGATAGCCCGAAAATTGAGAGAGATACGGGCGTCTAAAGGTCGAAAAACGGGCAAAACGGGTGGCACCCTCCGATTTTAAAATGGAGCTACGGCATAAAACTTGGTATTTTTCCGCATCTACGGACTGAGCCCGTTCCAACCCGACCCTCGGTTTCCCCGTAGCACGAACGGCGGGCGAGATACGGGCGTTTAAAAAGCAGTCGAAAATCAACTATTTTTCAAACGGCCGTATCTCTGCCGTACGACGAGCTAGACCAAGCAGCTCGACACCCATCCGCACCGCCAGACCCAGACCTTTAATTCGGCCTGCTCGGATTTCCGTTAGACCGAAAATTGAGAGAGATACGGGCGTTCGTAGGCCAAAAACGGCGAAAAACGGGTGTTTTTTGACCCGATTTCAAACGTCCATAACTCGGTGAAAAATTGAGCTAGGACGTAAAACTCGACGTTATTCCGCATCTACAGACCGAGAGCTTCAATTCGGCCTGCTCGGTTTCCTTCTAGCCCCAAAATTGGCCGAGATACGGTCGTTTGAAAATCGACGAAATCGACGAACCCTTGGCCTGAAAAAACGTCTGAAAATTTTGATGTTTCTCAGGCAGGGGTTTTCTCTACTTAACGTCAAACGTGCATTTTAGACGTTTTTTCAGGAGACCTTTTGAAGAATTTGCCTGTTTTTGACGTTTCTCAGGGGAGGTTTGGCCAACCCTGAAAACACCCACCGGAACGATTTCAGAAACCCAGTTTTTAAGACACTTAGAAAAAATCCGCTTAAATTTTTCTCTCCATGCACTAAGTGTTTGACCTCCAGGGATGCCAAGGGAGTTCCCTGACTGCCCGATCCGACTTTTGCTGAGTTTCTGTGGGTTTTGGAAGGTTTCGGCGCACCTTTAAACGCGATTATCTGGTTTTGTGGAGCTCGGCCGGCCATGTCGGAGCGACGAGTGCGTCCGCCTCGTCGTTACCGACCTTGGGCACGATGTTTCTGCCCTGGTACATGGTTCCGTCGGTCCAGAGCGGACCTCCAGGGCGCCCCGGGGGCCTTTCTGGTTCGTGTACCCAGCAATGGAGCCTCGTTCTGGGGCTTCTGAGCAGCGATGGCCGGCCTGGTTCTCAGTGGAGCTCCGGCGCGCGCCGGGGACCTTCGGATGGCTTTATCCGGAAAACGAAGCGTCTGGCGGACTTTTCGTCTGTAGACCGCGGGCGCGGTTATTAATTTCCCACGCAACGCCCAACGTGGGAACCCCGGACCGCCTCGTCCGGAGCCGGTACCGGTCCGCCAGACCCTCCGGGGTCCAGCTCGTCATCGCGTGCCCAGGCAGGGAGCCCTGCGGTGGGGTTTCCTCTCAGCATCAGTCCCCCTGGTTCTCAGCGGAGCTCCGGCGCGCGCCGGGGACCTTCCGCTGGCTCTATCCCGAAAACGGTGCGTCCTACGGACTCGGTAGCCTGGTAGACCGCGCAGGTGAGCTCATTTCCGACGCGATGGAACCCCGAGCGACCCTGTGCCGGAGGCTCTACCCGCGGACCGGTCCGTCCGACGGCCTCGGCAGTCAGGTTCTCCAGCTCCCTGGAGCTTCCCAGTCGGCGCCCGGCTCCACGCCCTGCGGCGGAGCTGGGGCCTCGTCCTATCCAGGCAGGGAGTCCCGCGGTGGGGCTTCCGCTCAGCATCGGCCCCCCTGGTTCTCAGCGGAGCTCCGGCGCGCGCCGGGGACCTTCCGCTGGCTCTATCCCGAAAACGGTGCGTCCTACGGACTCGGTAGCCTGGTAGACCGCGCAGGTGAACTCATTTCCGACGCGACGGACCCCCGAGTGACCCTGTGCCGGAGGCTCTACCCGCGGACCGGTCCGTCCGACGGCCTCGGCAGCTCGGTTCTCCAGCTCTCCGGAGCTTCCCTGGTGGCGCCCGGCTCCACGCCCTGCGGCGGAGCTGGGGCCTCGTCCTCCAGTCCCCTTTGACCGACAAGCAAACGCGGCCCGTCCTCGTGGAGGCTCTACCGGCCCGACGGTTCGTCCGTTGGCCTCGGTAGCTAGGTTCTCCATCGCACGCGGGCTCACCTCCAGCGACCGGGCAAGGCCGGTGGCGCTCGAGCGGGCGTCCGCTCGTCCAGCCTCCGGGCCCGGGCCGCGACCCATCGGTAGCGAGGCCGAGACGACCGGTCTGTCCCAGTGGTAAGGCGAGGAGCTCCGGCGCGCGCCGGGACCCGGCTCCGGACAGGGCGGAGCGCGGCCCCCCCCGGCACTGCGCGATCGGACTCCGAAACACCCGTTTCTCTTAAACTCAGTTGGCGGTGCGATCTCCCGGCTCTCACGGACGGCCGGGGACCGCGTGGGCTCGCGGATGACTCCGGACCCCACATGGTTGCCCCGTTGTCGGCTCGCCTGTAGCGGAGTCGGTGCGTATGCTACCCCGACGCGGACCCTCCACGGCGCT
>JBBPBX010079531.1:0-14053 GCA_038048925.1 Garcialebias charrua
AAACAAAACAAAAAAAATAGAAATGTTTCGTCTTTCATCCGAAAGACTTCCTCCGTCTGAGATGCTGCATTCAGCTCTGTCTCATAAATAGCACCCTCTCACAGTGGATCAACCAGTTTGCAGGTCCTTCTTGATCATGTGAGCAGTTGGTTTTGGCTGTCATCAGCAAACTGGTTGATCCATTGTGAGAGGGTGCTATTTATGAGACTGAGCTGAATGCAGCACCTCGGACCGAGGAATGGTCAGAGATGGTGTCTAATAGTGGCTGGAGCACTATAAATCATGCCAAGTACAATAAGGCCATTAACATTATCATTCACTGAAGATTTTAAGCTTCTGCATCAGCATCTGAATAAATCAGGAGAAAATGCATTTAGCACCTTGAAAGATGATGCCAGCCCCCAGACTTATGCAGAACTTGTAAAAGTTACACTTGCACAGGTCATTGTGTTCAATTGTAGACGAGCAGGAGAGGTTTCAAAGATGCACCTACAAAGTTTTATGGAGCGTGACACCACCAAGCTCCATGAAGATGATGCCATGGGTTTGTCAACGGTTGAACAGAAGCTCTACAGCCATTTCACTCGGGTTAAAATCATTGGGAAAGAGGCTGAAAGGTTTTAGATATCCCTGTGATGGATTGGAGACTTGTGCAGGTGTCCCTGTGATGGACTGGTGACATGTCCAGATGTCCCTGTGATGGACTGGTGACATGTCCAGATGTCCCTGTGATAGACTGGAGACTTGTCCACGTGTCCCTGTGATGGACTGGTGACTTGTCCAGGTGTCCGTGTGATGGACTGGCGACTTGTCCATGTGTCCCTGTGATGGACTGGAGACCTGTCCAGGTGTCCCTGTGATGGACTGGTGACTTGTGTAGGTGTCCCTGTGATGGACTGGTGACTTGTCCACGTGTCCTTGTGACATACTGGAGACCTGTCCAGGTGTCCCTGTGATGGACTGGAGACTTTTCCATGTGTCCCTGTGATAGAATGGAGAGCTGTCCATGTGTCCCTGTGATGGACTGGAGACATTCACGTGTCCCTGTGATAGACTGGCTGGAGACTTGTCCATATGTCCTTGTGATGGACTGGAGACTTGTCCACGTGTCCCTGTGATGGACTGGAAACTTGTAAATGTGTCCCTGTGATGGACTAGAGACTTATCCACGTGTCCCTGTGATGGACTGGTGACTTGTAAATGTGTCCCTGTGATGGATTGGAGACTTGTCCACGTGTCCCTGTGATTGACTGGAGACTTGTCCATGTGTCCCTGTGATGGACTGGAGACCTGTCCAGGTGTCCCTGTGATGGACTGGAGACTTTTCCATGTGTCCCTGTGATAGACTGGAGAGCTGTCCACGTGTCCCTGTGATAGACTGGAGACTTGTCCATGTGTCCCTGTGATGGACTGGAGACCTGTCCAGGTGTCCCTGTGATGGACTGGAGACTTTTCCATGTGTCCCTGTGATAGACTGGAGAGCTGTCCATGTGTCCCTGTGATGGACTGGAGACATTCACGTGTCCCTGTGATAGACTGGCTGGAGACTTGTCCATATGTCCTTGTGATGGACTGAAGACTTGTCCACGTGTCCCTGTGATGGACTGGAAACTTGTAAATGTGTCCCTGTGATAGACTAGAGACTTATCCACGTGTCCCTGTGATGGACTGGTGACTTGTAAATGTGTCCCTGTGATGGACTGGAGACTTGTCCACGTGTCCCTGTGATGGACTGGAGACTTGTCCATGTGTCCCTGTGATGGACTGGAGACCTGTCCATGTGTCCTGTGATGGACTGGAGACGTTCACGTGTCCCTGTGATAGACTGGAGACTTGTCCATATGTCCTTGTGATGGACTGGAGACTTGTCCATATGTCCTTGTGATGGACTGGAGACTTGTCCATATGTCCTTGTGATAGACTGGAGACCTGTCCAGGTGTCCCTGTGATGGACTGGTGACTTGTGTAGGTGTCCCTGTGATGGACTGGTGACTTGTCCACGTGTCCTTGTGACATACTAGAGACCTGTCCAGGTGTCCCTGTGATGGACTGGAGACTTTTCCATGTGTCCCTGTGATAGAATGGAGAGCTATCCATGTGTCCCTGTGATGGACTGGAGACATTCACGTGTCCCTGTGATAGACTGGCTGGAGACTTGTCCATATGTCCTTGTGATGGACTGGAGACTTGTCCACGTGTCCCTGTGATGGACTGGAAACTTGTAAATGTGTCCCTGTGATGGACTAGAGACTTATCCACGTGTCCCTGTGATGGACTGGTGACTTGTAAATGTGTCCCTGTGATGGACTGGAGACTTGTCCACGTGTCCCTGTGATAGACTGGAGACTTGTCCATGTATCCCTGTGATGGACTGGAGACCTGTCCAGGTGTCCCTGTGATGGACTGGAGACTTTTCCATGTGTCCCTGTGATAGACTGGAGAGCTGTCCACGTGTCCCTGTGATAGACTGGAGACTTGTCCATGTGTCCCTGTGATGGACTGGAGACCTGTCCAGGTGTCCCTGTGATGGACTGGAGACTTTTCCATGTGTCCCTGTGATAGACTGGAGAGCTGTCCATGTGTCCCTGTGATGGACTGGAGACATTCACGTGTCCCTGTGATAGACTGGCTGGAGACTTGTCCATATGTCCTTGTGATGGACTGAAGACTTGTCCACGTGTCCCTGTGATGGACTGGAAACTTGTAAATGTGTCCCTGTGATGGACTAGAGACTTATCCACGTGTCCCTGTGATGGACTGGTGACTTGTAAATGTGTCCCTGTGATGGACTGGAGACTTGTCCACGTGTCCCTGTGATGGACTGGAGACTTGTCCATGTGTCCCTGTGATGGACTGGAGACCTGTCCATGTGTCCTGTGATGGACTGGAGACGTTCACGTGTCCCTGTGATAGACTGGAGACTTGTCCATATGTCCTTGTGATGGACTGGAGACTTGTCCATATGTCCTTGTGATGGACTGGAGACTTGTCCATATGTCCTTGTGATGGACTGGAGACTTGTCCACATGTCCCTGTGATGGACTGGAGACTTGTCCATATGTCCTTGTGATGGACTGGAGACTTGTCCATATGTCCTTGTGATGGACTGGAGACTTGTCCACGTGTCCCTGTGATGGACTGGAGACTTGTCCATATGTCCTTGTGATGGACTGGAGACTTGTCCACGTGTCCCTGTGATGGACTGGAGACCTGTCCATGTGTCCTATGATGGACTGGAGACGTTCACGTGTCCCTGTGATAGACTGGAGACTTGTCCATATGTCCCTGTGATGAACTGGAGACTTGTGCAGGTGTCCATGTGATGGACTGGAAACTTGTCCACGTGTCCCTGTGATGGACTAGAGACTTGTCCACGTGTCCCTGTGATGTACTGGTGGCTTGTCCAGCTGTCCCTGTGATGGACTGGAGACCTTTCCAGGTGTCCCTGTGATGGACTGGTGACTTGTCCACGTGTCCCTGTGATGGACTGGAGACTTGTCCTTGTGATTGTTGGATATGTGCACCGGCGACCCCCGTGACCCAAAATGGAAGAAACGGGTAAAGATAATGAATGGATGTAGCAAATGGGCAATGTTTAGGCTGATGGTCCTCCTTGATCATGTGAGCAACTGGTTTTGGCTGTCATCATAAAGTCTTTATTTATAAGACTGAGCTGAATACAGTATCTCAGACTAAGGAAGTCTTTCATCCGAAAGACTTCCTCAGTCTGAGATGCATTCAGCTCAGTCTTATAAATAAAGACTTCCTGATGACAGCCAAAACCAGTTGCTCACATGATCAATGAGGACCATCAGCCTAATCATGTGATCATATGAGCAGCTGGTTTTGGCTGTCATCAGCAAACTGTTTGATCCACTTTGAGAGGGTGCTATTTATGAGACTGAGCTGAATGTAGCACCTCAGACTGAGGAAGTCTTTATAAGACTGAGCTGAATACAGCATCTCAGACTGAGGAAGTCTTTCGTCGCTCGTAAGTCGGGGATCACCTGTACTTTACAGTGTGTTGTGATGAACCTTGTAAATAAAGTAAATTTTGTTTTAGAAATATGTTCAGGTTTATAATGTTAATGTTTTATAATATGTAAATATGTCATCTCAGAAGTCTTTCATCGCTCGTAAGTCGGGGATCACCTGTACTTTACATTGTGTTGTGATTAACCCTGCAGAAAAAGTAAAAATTTGTTTTAGAAATATGTATATGTTGATATGTTTTATAATAATGTAAATATGTCACCAGAATTTAAGTTTTTATTTTTTATTTTATTTTAAACATTTGAAGATTTTGTTATTGAAGTTTTTTTAGTGAATGTAAATAAAGTATGTGCATAATTTGTTTAATAAAAGCAGTTCAAAAAATAGTTCTCCTAATGCAGTGTCCTGTCACATTTGTGTGTTTTATGTTAATTTTATGTTAAGTAGGCGGAGTTTAAATGTCCCTTTAAAGACCCCATAATGCATGTTTGTCCTCATAAACCACATTTTTTGACGTCCTTGTAAACCACACTGGAGTCTGGGTGGTAAAACGTGCTGTGAAGCTCCTATCGGAAAGCTAAAGGGACCCAAATTTTTTTCAAAAATTTTAGAGTGCACTGAGCTTGGTCCCAGGTCGCTAGGACCTCGGGAAGGGGTAGACCCCGTATTACACCTTCGGGCGGGTTTGGCGAAAAAGTCCGGCTAAACCACATTGACAAACCTGTGTGTGTGTGTGTGTGTGTGTGTGTGTGTGTGGTTTTCCTGTTTTAAATGTACTGCCATGAATTGCACTTTTAATGTTGATTGGAGTTGACTGCCTTTTTAAATTGTGAATATTTTAAATTTAGTATTTAATTAAACAAACAATTGTGCAATTTAATTGGTGTCAGTGTGTGAACTTGTCTCAAGCCTCCTCTGCAAACAGGCCTGTGTGCCTTTAAAGGTAACTTTTTAGGTACAATCATTTTAACCAATTTTATTTATTTAAAATAGCATTTTTAAACTTCAGCAAAGGTGGGCGCCAGACCGCTAGGGCGCGCTAAAGCGCTAATCCGCTTACAGCGGACCTAAAGAATTTGTCAGCGTTACAGCGGATTGACTAACTTTTATAATTCATAAGCGGATTTGCGCTATTTTTATTTAAAATGCAGTACCGCTAATAACTAATTATCTATCAGTAAAAACGAAAAAACTTATTTACGAGCTCTTAAATCAACCGGACGACTGCTAACAGACCATATCCTGTCAGCGCCGGATGTGGTCCGTGACAAAAAAGCGTCCCCCTCAGTCTCTTGAGAGCGCTCTCTCCATAGACACTATAGCAGTTAGCAGCCAGTGTGTTACTCTGCAGCCTTATTGCTTGTTTTCGAAGAGTCAGACGAAGAGTTTTTAACATGGAGGGTGAACTTATGGATGTTTCTCAGCGGCCTACGCGACGCGTCAGCGCCTCATTTGCCCTCTTCAAAATGGCGGCGCCCACAGAAGCAAAGGACTTTCCAAGAAAACACGGTAAAAACAATTATTTCTTTGCTGAGAAAAAATATATTTCATAGCTGACGTTATAGCACAAGTTTTTCTGAGCTTGACAGTTTCACGAAATGGTCAAATCTGCTGGATTAAAAAAAGTAGTTCGCCATTAGCACGTTAGCTTATTAGCATTAGCGTCTGCTAGCGTTGCTAATACATAAGCGCTTTTGAAATTGCGGACCTAAATAAATTAATAAGTGCTTTAGAAATAGCGGAACTAATTTTTGGATTAGCGCTGCCCAGCACTGAACTTCAGTTACCCAATTTTAACCACACCCGACCCGGCTACACAAACAACCATCAGGGTGCTAACGATCCATCATTAGGCTGATGGTCCTCCTTGATCATGTGAGCAGCTGGTTTCAGGCTGTCATCAGCCAACTGGTTGATCCACTGTGAGAGGGTGCTATTTATAAAACTGAGCTGAATACAGCAGCTCAGACTGAGGAAGTCTTTCGGACGAAACGTTTCTACAATTTCTTTGCTTTGTTTTGTTTTTTGAATGTCCAGAGGACCAGACTTAGCTTTTTTAGACTTTAAGAATATGTGAGTGTAAAAATAAATAAAACACCTTGCCGCTTGAAGGAAAGGTTTATAAGCAATGACGCTCCACTCCTCTTTGTTGGCTGAGTAACGAGGCTCGAGCGGCGTCTCCTCGTCCGTCTCCAGGTCCACCAGGTAGTGGCACTGTTTTACATCTACCTGCACAGAACCAACCTTCAGCGACCCGAAGCAGCAGCACGCCAGACACCTTTGCATCACTCACATATCTGGACGGCTCCTCCAGGTTCTGGTCGTTCATATGAGGGGGGATGATCTGCGTGGCCAGAGGACCCGAGGCGAACATCTGAGGAAGTTGCCCCTTGAACTCAGACTGGATGAACTGCAGCTGCCAGCTGTTCGACGGAGACACAAGACGGGTTTACATTTAAAACACAGACCGTGAATCCACTTTTCAGAAAATATGTGCCATTTATACAAGCTTATTAAAAATGCTTGTTTTGAAGCCAAAGTGTCAAATGGAGTGAAACAAGATCAGAGGATTAAAAGTTGATCTAAAATTAATCACGGTTAATCTTAGTGACAGAAAGCACAGAGAGCAATTATGTCTAAGGCTACATTCACACTGCAGGCAAATATAACTCATCTGATTTGTTTATGACAGTCTGAACGTGACAAATCAGATTTTTTATCAGACCCCGGTCTTTTTCATCTGTCGTACTGAATCAGATACAGATCTGATGTTCTTCAAAGCGACGTCAGTCTGAACGGTCACGTCTCATTTAATCCATCTCATACATCAGTGAAGTGGGGGTGGAGCGATCCAAATAATGATACCAACATCATGCAGTTTAAATCTTGAACTCCACTTATCTTCAGCTACAGAACTAAAGTCCAGCTGCTTCGGCCTTTATTCTTTTAACTCCCATGTCCTGGATGACAGAGTCTACAGCAACATCTGATACCATTGTTGGTGTTGGTGCGTATTGATGTGAACGTGATGGAATTGAAACTTCAGTTTAGGCCTGTCGCGATAAACAATAAATCAATTAATCGCATTTTTTTTCCTTCTTTCGGCTTCTCCCTTCGTCAGGGGTCACCACAGCAAACTAGTCGCACAAAAGACTTAGCAATTGTTTTTACGCCGGATGCCCTTTCTGACACAACCACAGACCACCTAGTTACCACAGCCCTCTGTGTGGAGCAGAGAGCTGATATCTAGGTTCCCCTTCAGTCGATCACTGCAGTGCAACACAGAATATATGGGAATTGCGCCACCGTGCGGTTCACCTGAAGCATTACAATCACGCCTTTTAAGGCAAGTGAGGCGTCTACGTCTCCAGAGGCCACGCCCCTCTGGGATAAAGATGGAGGGCACCTCACGTTCTGCCTCTCTTTGCGCACTTCACCTTCGCTTGAAGCTGAACTTTTCTGGATTTTTCGTGGGTTTTCTCTCTCCGACTAAACTGCCCGACCGGAGGCGAGCACGCTCCCTACCCAGGGCGTCACGAGAGAGCACCGTCCTGCGAACTGCTTGGTTGGCTAACTGAGCACCAGAAAGACTGCTGTTTCACGGCTAGCTAGCTCCTGCTAAGCTAGCATCGCTCACGGCCTCAGCGCTCTCTTTGTTAGCTTCGTCTAACATGTTAGCTCCGTCTAACAGAGGCGCCTTCGTCAAACAGCTCGACTAACAAAACTCGATGCCTTCCACCACCAGAATGGCTCCCGAGAAGGCTAAGAGGAAGTCAAAGCACTCAGGCAAGGCTACAGGACCGGCTAGCCCCGGGTCACGGCCCTGCCCGAACGACTGCAGGTTCGTCGTCACCGCTTCGGACACTCACGAGGCCTGCCCCATGTGCCTGGGTTTGGTTCACGCCAAGGCTGCCCTGACCGACCCGGACGCGTGCCCACATTGCAGCCAGCTCCGTCTGGCTGTAAGGGAGAGGCGAGTGGAGCTCGTGACAAAAACTCTAAAGAAAGCAGGCACGATGAAGAGCCCGCTCCCACCCGAACGCTCAGGCCCTCAGCAGAGCTCGAGGCCGACGCGATGGAGGAGACCTCGGCCCGGTCCTGGGGGAGCAGAGCGGACCTCGACGAGAAGATGGGGGACAGCTCGGCCCAGCTGAACTTCGATTCACGTGGGCTCCTTCAATCGGATGAAGCATCGCTCACGGCCTCGTGCGACGTGTCTGACGTGGACGGGGATCAGGGAGACGACGACGGGGACTCCGTGGACTTCTCCCAGGGAGTGACACCAGCTCCGGGCGAGGCGGACGGCTCCGGCACGGCCCTGCTCGAACTTTGCCGCAGTGCAGCTGAGACGCTGAAGGTGAGCTGGCCCGAACCCCCTCGCCACAACAAACCAGACTGGCTGGCAGCTATTTTCTGGGAAGGCAGCAGGTTCCTACGAGACACAAAATGCCTTTGTTCCCGGATTTTGTGACCGAACTGACCTGCTCATGGGCGGACCCGAAATCTCCACTCTCCGTGCCTTTAGCCCAGTTCCTGGACGTCAACAGCATGGAGGCGGCGGGCCTGGGCCGCATGCCGCCGATGGACGAGACTTTGGCAGTGTATTTGGCGCCAAAAACGTCCAGCTCCAAACCAACGTTGCTGAGCAAACAATGCCGCACGACAGCGCTCCAGCAGGAGAAGAGCTACCAGCCCAAGGCCTCGCCGCATGTGCCCTCAACATGGCGTCGATGCTCCAGGCTTATCAGGCAGAGAAGCTGCAGGAGCTCCAACAGTCTACTTCCAAGAAGCAGGCGGCCGACGCGCTGGAGGAGACACGCAGGACAGCCGATTTCATCCTCCGCCTGACGTGTGCAGCAGCCATCGCTCAGGGTAAGGCCATGGCCAAGCTGGTAGTGGCCCAGAGGCATCTGTGGCTTACTTTGACCGAGCTGCCCGAGAGCCAACGCTCCGCGTTCCTCCACCAAGCCGTGCAGCCCTCAGGATTATTTGGAGGCGCCCTGGAGAAGATTCAGCAACGCTGTGACCAGAGGCGCAAGCAGGAGGAGGCCCTGCGTGAAGGTTTGCCCAGAAGGCAGTTTTCACACCAAAGGGACGCCAGTGAGCACAGGAACGCGCCACAGAAACAATATTCGTTTCCCAACAAACCTGCTCAGAAGAGGCAATACCCGGACTCCAGCGAGCAAAGAGCTCAGTCCACCTCAGACCCACGCGGCCGCGCACCACAGGGTCAGTCCTGGTCCAAAAACAAGTTTGTCCCCAGGCAAGCTGGACAGTCTGGACAGCCCAGGACGTCGTCCTTGAGCAGAGACAGGAAGCAGAAGGTAGCCTAACTCCTCAGCTGCCTCTGACACAAACCAGGCATCTTCACCCCAGTGGAAAAAGAAGAGCCGACTGTTGTTTACCACAGACTGTGGCAAAAAGGCCCAGACTGACTGGTCATGTTTGTCCAATGCACAAAACACTTTTTTCCGTGTGTGTAATAAACAATTATTGTTTTCAAACAATAAAAACCCAAAAGGTGAAAAGTGGGCTGTTTCACGAATCAGCACAAAAACACCTCCTTTTTATGAAACCAGGGTCAATAAAGGGGTCACACAGTCGCTCAGCACGGTCTGTCGACTCCCCTCTTATGAGACCGAGAAAAAAACTGGGCGACATGGGGCCACATTATGTGGAACATCCCTGTCGAATAAGCCCAACTCCGCCATTAACACAAAGTCCACTAGAGGGCGACACAGGCCCTCAAGTGGAATCAGGCTCCCTGTCACACAGCGAGCACGTTGTGACGCTCAGTCACCCTCCTCTCCTGAGTCAACTTCATATGCCTTCAAGGCTCGCCGCTCACGCGAGAGCGTGGGCAGCTTGCGAACCCTCGCGATGGGTGATGGAAGTTGTAGTTCAGGGATACAACTTGCAGTTCTGCAAACGTCCACAACCCTTTTTGGTGGTGACGTAATCGATATGTGCTGCTCGCGCCCAGACGCTGAGAGAAGAAATCAGCTCGCTTTTAAACAAGGGTGCAGTGAAAGTTGTCCCTCCTCAGGATGTTAACAGGGGACTGTACAGCAAGTACTTCGTCGTTCCGAAGAGAGGTGGCGCTCTCAGACCTATTTTGGATCCAAGACGTTTGAACAGGTGACTCAGATCTTACAAATTCAAAATGTTGACGCTGAGACAAGTGATCCAGTCCGTGCGCCCGGGAGACTGGTTCTGCAGCGTGGATCTGAAAGATGCTTATCTGCACATCAGCATCCGGCCCTGCCACCGGAAGTTCCTACGCTTCGCCTTCGAGGACGTCGCGCACGAGTTCCAGGCGTTACCCTTCGGCCTCAGCACAGCCCCCCACGTGTTTACAAAATGCTTGGAAATGCAAAATGCGCTGTCACCCATGAGAGCTCAGGGCGTCCGAGCGCTGGACTACATCGACGACGTGCTGATTCTGGGGAGCTCCAGAGAACAGGTGAAATTACACACAGAGCGTGTGATCCTACACCTAGAATCTCTGGGTTTTCTGATAAATTCAGAAAAAAGCCATTTATACAAGATACAAGATACAAGATAGGTTTATTAACATTGCATCAATTTCCACCGATACAGCGTAAATATGTAATTACAGTCATCCAGGAGAGAGTTGAGTGCAAAAAGCTGCTGCTTATCAAAACACATGACATGTTCATTAGCGCGGCCGCTCTCATCCGTCACCAGATGAAGGTCAAAGGTGGGAAAAATAGGGTAAGAAACCATGAGGGTTTTACAGCGTTGATATTAAAAAAAATGAATCACGTTTTGTCTGCAAGACACCGCATGATCCAGTAAAAACCATATCTTAAGCACATTTAGTTACAGTAACATATTGCATGTTGAGAGAGATGGACCGAGGCAGGGAGGTTTCTGTCCATGACACATTCCGGGACTCCGTTAACGGTCATAGAAAAGTTCTCCGGGGGGAGGGGGGGGTAAGCAGACAAGACAGAGACAGCTGTGTTTTCCACAGTAAGCAATTCAGGAGAATTTAGATATCCAGCTTGTCCAAGGCTGTTTCCAAGGGAGTCAGATAAGAATTCACAAAATATTTTCACATCAGGCAGACACTGTAATTTTTTTGCAGCCTTCAGTCTGTGAGGGCAATTCTGTCCAAATATCCAATTCGGGACTTTTTCCACTGATCCAGCTCCGACCTCAGATGTAAAACCACAGCGACCCGAGTCCTAAAAACCAAGGGTGACCAGCTCCCCCTCAGAAAGAGCTCTCACACAGCTGAGTTCTGATGTTTGACAGCGAACAGAGTCCACAAGACCAAGGGTGATTCTGTACACCTCCCGGATAGGCTCGCACACAGCTGCTTGTTCGAGGTCATAGCGCAGACCAGACGTCGGGTGCTTCAGTCATAAGTCCTGCTGAAGTCCCCCTCTTTTGCGATAGACCAGTGCTCCACAAACGCCAAAAAGTAAAGCGCAGCCATCATACTCAATATAATCCAAGATTAATCACCTCCCAGAGCATTCCCAGAAATCCACGGAAACCATCACGGAATCCATGGCGTTCCTCCGTCACTCTGTGCGGGTGGAAAGGCTCCCCTGTGCCTTCTTCTGTGGGGATCTTCTTTGTAGAATCGAATGCCCAAGCCTCCAATCCATCTTAATTTGCGTTCGAAGTGCATTTCTGTGGAGCTGCCAGCAGCAGGGGGTGGGGGAAGACGGGAGAGGAAAGGAGACGCGTCTGCCTCTGACGAGAGCCAAGCAGATTATTTTCCTTGGTCTGGAGCTGAACTCTGTTCTGTACAGAGCGAGGTTGTCAGAAAAGAGAGTCTCAGACCTGCAGCACTGCTTAGCTCTGTTCAGACTGGGCAGTACAGTGACTTTGAAATACTGCCAGCATCTGCTGGGCCTCATGGCAGCAGGGCTCGTCGTTTTTCAACTCGGTCTGCTGAAAATGCGTGCTTTCTAGATCTGGGTGAGCAGGCAGCAGCGAGGCCCCGCCACCTCGGTACAAAGGATGTCAGTGGACCCAGCCTGCATGGAGGCTCTGCAGCCATGGAGGGACACCTCCATGATGAGCAGAGGTGTCCAGCTGGGCAGGGTGCTGTCCCGAGTGTTGGCTACGACGGACGCCTCCAAGTCAGGTTGGGGCGGTCTCTGTCAAAATCAACACGCACAGGGTGTGTGGTCTCAGACGGAGGCCCAGTTGCACATAAACCAGCTCGAGCTGCTCGCTGTGTTCTTGTCGCTAAAACTTTTCCACAGGAGGGGTCTGATTTCATGCCAACATGTTCTAATCAGATCGGACAACACCTGTGTGGTCTCCTATGTCAACAGAGAGGGTGGCACTCACTCCCCACCCCTCCTGAGGCTGACCCAGGAGCTGTTAACGTGGTGCAGCTCACGTCTCCTGTCACTCAGAGCGACGCACGTGCCAGGAGAGCTGAACTACGGGGCGGATGCCCTGTCGAGAGGGGTGCCCCTCCACTCAGAGTGGCGCCTGCACCCTCGCATTGTGAACCAGATCTGGGCACAATACAGGAGAGCAGACGTCGATCTGTTCGCAACCAGGGAAAACGCCCACCTTGCTATGTTTCACTCCATACGGGGCGCAAACACATCTCTCGGGTCAGACGCGTTCGCCCACGAGTGGTCGGCATCAAGGCGCTATTATGCCTTCCCCCCTGTAGCGTTAATTCAGCCAACGCTGGAGCGTGTGCGCAGGGGGGGCCTCTCTCTGATCCTGGTGGCCCCCAGGTGGCCGAAGAAGGCCTGGTTTGCAGAGCTGGTCTCACTGTTAGCAGGAGCACCTTGGCAGCTGCCCGCTCACAGAGACCTTCTATCACAGGCCCACGGGCAAATCTGGCACCCACGACCGAGCCTGTGGCAGTTGTGGGTCTGGCCGCTGAAAGGAACAAACTGATCAGCTTTGGTTTACCCAACAATGTGGTAAATACAATTCAGAACGCACGTGCTATGTCCACCCAGACGCTTTACGCACAAAAATTGCGTGTTTTTGAGATCTGGTGCATGGAAAGGAATATTGTGCTCCTCACTTTTCTACAGGACCTGTTGGATAAGGGCTGTTCTTTTTCCACCATTAAGGTATTTTTGTCAGCTGTATCAGCTTGCCACGAGGGGTGGGGTAGCAAGTCTCCTGACTCCCACCCTCTCGTGACCCGGTTCATGAAGGGGGTTATGAAGGTGAGGCTTCCGAGCAGGGTCCTGGCCCCACAGTGGGACTTAACTCTGGTCCTGGAGGCCCTCTGCGATCCTCCTTTCGAGCCTCTGCAGAGCGCTAAAATGGATTTATTGTCTTATAAGACTGCTCTCCTTTTAGCTTTATGCTCTGCCAAACGTGTTGGGGACCTGCATGCATTGTCAGTTCACCCACTATGCACTCAGTTTGCTCAGGACGGGTCAAAGGTCACTCTGCGACCAAACCTGGCTTATTCACCTAAGGTCCCAACTTTAAACTACAGAAGTCTGGACTTTGAATTGTCAGCTTTTCCTCCTCCTCCGGTTCTGTCCGCAGAACAGAGGCGTCTTAAGCGCTCTGCCCTGTGCGGGCTCTGCGTGTTTACATGGAGAGAACTAGCAGCTGGCGGAAATCAAATCAGCTGTTTGTATGCTTCGCTGCTCCTGTCGCAGGCAAAGCACTGTCAAGGCAGCGCCTCTCCCATTGGGTGACAGAGGCCATTTCTAGAGCATACAGCAGCAAAGGTCAACAGGTGCCCAGTGGTGTACACGCTCACTCAACCCGTGGGCTAGCCACTTCCTGGGCTTTGTTTAAGGGAGTGTCATTAGCAGACATCTGCGTTGCTGCTAATTGGTCTTCTCCTAACACGTTTAGAAGATACTACAGCTTGGATGTCACAAATCATGACGTCACACAGGCTGTGCTCTCATCAAAGGAGAGTTGAACGTACTACCACCTATTTGTTCGGACCTAATGTTGTACAAAGCATGCATTTCCAGGGCGTGATTGTATGTTCCCATATATTCTGTGTTGCACTGCAGTGACCGACTGAAGGGGAACTAAAGGTTATGCACCATAAGCAATGTTCCCCGAGGAAGGG
>JBBPBX010079532.1:0-14380 GCA_038048925.1 Garcialebias charrua
GTAGCTATGTTTCCATCCAATTTAAATTCGATTTTTGAGCGAATTTTAGAAAATTTCGCTAAAATGTAAATTAAAATTATGAGGATCAGAAGTGTTTCCATTAAACTGGCTTGAAGCGCATCTGCAATGCCACGCAAAGCGTCTCTACGTCAGACGTCAGCGTCATTACGTCACACGTCAGCGCCATACGTCAGACGTCAGCGTTACGCACTTCCACAGTAAACAGGAAGTAGCGTTTGAAAACAGACATCTCGGCAAAATGGAGAGAATATTTCAGGTATGTGTTGCTATCGGGCAAGTTGTATTTATTCTGTCATGCCAACTAGTTTTAGCGATGTTACATGTTGTCCGGAGCGGAAACAGCTGATCAGTCACGTGACGTGAATGTTCGCTGCGGCAGAACTGAGTCGGCTAATCTGTTTCCATCTGTCGTTTAGCCGACTCAGCTCTGAATCGACTCCCCAAAAACTACCTCAAGCGAGCGTATAAACTTTAGAGCGACTTAGAGGAAGTTAACTCGAATTATGCCGTTTCCATTTAGCTTTTCTGATGCGATGCTTCATAATGCGCACCTAGAAACCTTGATGGAAACACGCCTAGTCGCAGGAACGGAACTCGCTCGTAAGTCGGGGACCCCCTGTATTTCTATTCCCTTGAGATTATAACAGCTTCGCCGTTTAACAAAACGCATTTGGATATATTCACAGGCAGTTGATTTTTATGAGCTCTATACATAACTAATAAAATATTATAATCCACCAAGTCCTGGAACTTCAATAATTGCAGTTGATCATATAACGTGTTAGAAGGGTAACAATAATGAATTCCAGTGATTATTCTTACAGCTCTTTTTGTAGCGAAGTTTAAATTATTATTATTTTTTTTAAATCACAACTGCCATCTCATTTAGAGACGAAACACACAATAAGCACAAATGATCCTGTTTGACCTGTGGACGTTCTGCCTGCATTCTCCCACGAAAGAAACTCCGACGAACGAAAACAGGCACGTCAGGCTGAACCTGCGAGGACATTTTTTAACTTGTGTGACTAAAGCAGCCATTTAGAGTTGACCTTTGGTTGCCCTCAACCTGATGGGAAACGGCTCTGAGCAGTCTCGTCTTTTGCATAGATAAGGAACAGAACGAGCGGGCTGAAATCGATCAGGGGAAACAGGAGCAGGTTAAAGGAGCAGTTCAGATCTAATAAAATGAGGTTTTGTCGAACCCTGAAGGAAAAAAACAGAAGATCGACGAGCGAATGGCTAGTCAGCGTGGAGTTATTTATTTTATTTATTCATTTTATAAATGAGATACAACAATTAACATATATGTACAGTAATTGGAAAGAAAAAAAAAATAAAAATATTTACAATAATGAAATACAACAACATATATGTAATTGGAAAAGAAAAATATATATAAAATATAAAATGAAAGGTAGCAGATGAAGAATATATCTTATTAAATCTGCTCCTTATGTATCTAATAAGAACTTGGACAAATTTTCTATAAATAATAATAAGTAATTAACTCATTCAATTTTCAATTATATTATTACCGGTACTCATTTAAATACATTCATTTATATTTGTTTAACAATTCAACCTTAACCAGTTTTTTAAAGACAGGGAATGATTTGGCTTCCTTAACGTCTGTCTTTTAAGTTATTCCACAATCCTACTCCCTGAATTAAGGTAGTTCTTCCCTTCAAACTACCTGTAGTTCTAATTTGTGGTTTTACAAATACATCTTTCCCTTAGAGATTGTAACAACTTAATCTTTTCACAAAATACATTTGGATATTTGATGGTAGTGTTTTTTTTTTTAGCTCTATACATAAGTAACAAAATGTTATAATCCACCAAATCATAGAACTCCAGCAATTTCATCTGATAAAATAATTCACTTGATGGGTGACAGTAATGCTTTCTTGCTATAATTCTTATAATTCTATAGAGTGAAACAGTCAAAAAAGTGAATCATGGAAAAGGTTTTCTAAACTTAAGACGCCAATTTTGTATTACCGTATACTTTTTGGACTATAAGGCGCATTTAAAATCCTTTAACTTTCTCAAAAATCAACAGTGAGCCTTATAATCTGGTGCGCCTTATAATCCAAAAAATACAGTACATTAATATTTAGGCAAATTATGATACTGCTGCTTGAAATGCTACAGCTAGCTGCTGCTGCACATGCAAATAATGTGAGCTGTTGTATTTTAAGGTGGTATATGCAGTTCTGGCTTTGATTGGGGACTTGTGAGGGAGTTTCCAGGATTTCTTGTGATGTTTGTGGTGGTTCTCGGTTTTCTCACGAGTCTCAGAGGCTTGCAATCTTTTCATTTAAATTTTTAAAATGTTCAAAAATT
Source organism: Garcialebias charrua (assembly GCA_038048925.1). NCBI lineage: Eukaryota > Metazoa > Chordata > Actinopteri > Cyprinodontiformes > Rivulidae > Garcialebias > Garcialebias charrua. The sequence goes on from JBBPBX010079532.1 coordinate 2,371, forward strand.
TTGAGCAATAAAAACATTATTTATTATTATTGTGAATGTTTCAAACCTACGTTAACGTCCTCGATTTGCCTTGGGCATCTCCAGCCCACTAGAGCTGTACTTTATCAGCTGCCGGGAGTTCTCCTCTGATGGAAAACATGCCAAAAACTATTTAAAACCTGGTCAAAAATCTGCCAATCTTCATTTCAAAACTCTCCTCCAGTACGGTAGATTAACTCATAACGTAAAGATGGCTGCCAAGGTGGATACAAAGTAAGGGGAATGAGTGAAACTTTTTGTCTTTTATCCAAAAGACTTTGAAGTCTTTAGGATAAAAGATGAAACATTCAACAAGAATCAGTCCAGAGGACCTGACTTAACTTTGTTAGATTTTTCTACCTGGATTATTGAGCGTGCATCAAGGTAATGGTCCAACAGTTGCAGCCCAGTCAGCCACTACCTTAAACAACAGTGTGATGCAGAAATGGCCAAAATGTACAGATTTATAATTTCATTTCCATTGCCCACAATAAAACTTTCGAAATGCGATTAGCTCAGACTAGCCATTACTTTGAAAATCTGGTCTAAATTAAAACCAGTTTTTCCATATTGAGGTTGTACAAAGAGATATTTATAACCGGTATAACATTATTCCTTCATAACATTTCTACTGAACCACATTAATATGTGCAACTTTGTTTTCCAGAGGGCCTAATAAAGATACAGGTAGTCCCCGACTTACGAACGAGTTCCGTTCCTACGCCCGTTCGTAACTCGGATTTCGACGTAAGTCGAAAAACACATACACACTGGCCGCCCCTTATACACGTACATGTACGGTACTGTGCGGTTACAAAACGCTTAGCCTATCCTAACACAGTACCCTACATAATTATAAAAAAAAACACATACAGTACATTTGGAGCCATCATGAAGGAAAAAAAGAGTTAATTTCTTACTGGGAGCTGGTGAATTCTTCCTCCGTCTGTTAGCATGTTAGCTCGTGGACCTCCGAGCTCTGCAGCTTCCTGCTGCTTCACAGCAAGGTCTGTTAGCATGTTAGCTTGTTGCTCAGCTGTAGCCTCTCTGCCTGGTAAACCTCCGCTCCAAACAATAAGGTCTCCTGTACTTTTCCACGCGCGGTCCAGCGGTCCAGAGTTTTACAGTAAGGTCTGTTAGCATATTAGCCCTCCTAACCTCCTCTGCTCCAGTCTGCCTGTCCAAACAATGAGGTCTCCTCTAAGTTTCCACTGTGCGTCAAGCTGCTACTCTCCCCCCTCTCTCCTGCAGATTTCCGCCGAGTTTCGGTACCGTATTTTTTGGTGTAAAGGCACATAAACCGCGTAACTCGAACAATGCTTTTCAATGGGAGGGCGTTCGTAACCGCAAAACATTGTAAGTCGAGGCCGTTGTAACCCGAGGACTACCTGTATTTAAATTTGGTTCAATTCAAAAATACTTTATTAATCCCAAAGGGAAATCAAATGTCGTTGTTACTCGTCATCCTCATTTCATTAAGAGATGTTATAGATGCTGGTGGCTGTAGGCAGGAAGGATCTTTTGTAAAAGGTCTGTCCCACAGCGGATCCGAAGAAAATGGCCGCAGATACCGTCTGATCCGTCCACCCAGACTCGGCTGGTCTCTCGGTTCCCCCAGGCTGCAGGACCGCCCAAATGCTGGGCTGAACTCCTCCCAGAGCGATGGCCACTCCTCCCAGCAGACTGCCGAGCTCCTCGTCACTGCGGACAGCCGGCTGGGCGACGATTCCGGTCCTTCTGCTGTCACAAGCAGAGTTTCCTGCCAGTTCCAGGATCTCAGGTCAGGCATTCGAGCACAGCCGACAAGGAGACGGAAATGCATCCTTGGCGCCTCCTTTTCAACTCATTTGAGGTTTGGGGCTGTAGTTGAGATATTATTTGAACTTTTGAGATGTTAAACAGCTGCTCCTGGTTGTAGAAAACCACCTGGTTTTTATGGTTATGCATCATAACAAATGTCCACGACAACAATATGACCCACATCCAGAAAAAGAGGAACCAAAGTTTCTAAAAGAAAATCTCAGAATAAAACAGAGCCACTCCAACATGCAGCCACCCCGAGCGGCGCAAATCCAGAATGTCATCGAAAGGGCCCAGAAAGAATTGGAAAATTATGATGAAGACAGATAATCTGGACTTTTTATTCCTGAATAAACTTTAGAAATACGAGACATATTTTAAAAACTGGCTTGTGACAATATATTTGTTAGCTAAAATATGAAAATAAAAATGGTCCAAAAAGGTATACGTTTGCTTTTTGCAGTCTTCAAGTTTCAGTCTAGTTCTGAAAATGCAACTTAAAATAATAATAAAAAAATGTTTCACCCTATCCTAATCCAAGGGTTTTAGATGTGTTTGAATGCAGGTCTTCAACTTCTTTAAACGTTGTTTTCTTTCAATTCAGGATATTGTGGCCAGATTTTGATTGTCCAAGGGCCACTTTTGGCCCTCGGGCCATACATTGCTTATATCTGATCTAAATAAATAGACTTTTCTATTAATTTGCACCAGTTTTAATGGGATTTCCAAGACAAGTATACATCAAGAAACAACAGACAGACACCAAACACCACTGTGATGGATCAGTGCAGTGTTACATGCAGGGCTATACAGTTTCAGAAGCCCTGATTCGGCACTCTTCCACAATAAACTCAACTGACCGAAAGAGCAGAGCCTCTGAAGCCGAGCCCAGGTGCTGCAGCGCTGCACACAAACTACTGAACAAATCCAAACCCATTCAGGGTTCTCCCTTTGGAGCTTTAGAGTCCCACAAACAAGCTGGGAAAAGCCCAAATCATCCGACTGCCAACTTCCCTCAAAGGGCGAGGAGGTCGGATTCATCCACGGAGGCGTGCGGTGCACGACTGTTCGACTTCAAAGTCCAACTTTAATGTCAGAGCAGCTAACATTAAACTGGCAACGAACCAAATCACAAGAAATAGTTTAGGACATGTTGATGGTGAGTAAACCTCTTCAGGAGTGGAACAGGATCAAAAAACACTTTTACAGATTACCGTATTCGTCGGCGTATAAGTCGCACCGGAGTATAAGTCGCACCAACCTAATTATCAGAGTCAGAGAGTCTTTATTGTCATTTGCACCGCATGTGGTACATGTGATGAAAACGAGATTATGTACACGGGGTCCCAGTTACATCCAACAACAAATGCAAGAGAAAAACAGTAATAACATCTAGAATTAACTAAGAAAAACATCAACTATTAATACACTAAGCCTAATATAGTGGGAATAAACAGCGGCACGAACATGAGTTTGTATGAGCAGATGGTCACAGATGAACCAATTATGCCCAATTAAATGGAAAAATCAACGTATAAGTCGCACCGGCCTATAGGTCGCACCTCACGTGAACTGGTGTTTTGCCCAAAATGGACTGGCTGCCAAATTGTTTGGAAGGACTTTTGACAAGATTATCACATAAAAACTACAGTATTTTGTTTGATGTGTCTTAGTTGAACTTTTCATTAATAAATGAACATAATTTTTGTATATTTTGTGTCTTTCATCATTTATCTTTAAAGATAAACACATAAAAATATATTTTTATTAGCTGACATTACAGTAAAAAACGTGTCTCAGTTTAAAATGATGACAGAAACAGATACTGTATTTATTTTATGGTTTTTATTTATTTATTCAAAACCATTGAAGTCTTCATCTTCTGTGTCACTGCACCATTTTTGGACCAGGCAGATGTCAACAGTGTAGGTACTGTAAAGGGTTTCTTAGCGCCCATAGCGGCCGAAACTGGTACTGCACCATTTTTGGAGTTTTTGACCAAAGTCAAATTATGACCAAAATATTGGAAAAATCGACGTATAAGTCGCACCGGCCTATAAGTCGCAGGGCTTAGAAATGTAGGCAAAAAGGTGCGACTTATACGCCGGAGAATACGGTACAGGCATGCAAACGTTCCGCTGCCTTTCATGCCCAAACTTTAAACATCATTTTATGATGAGAAGGGACAGAATTACAGCCGTTTCAGTCAAACTTTAAAAATACTGATACACAGATGACAGATGGTGTGTTGGGAACGACTCTCAGCTACTACCACACCAGAATGTAGCTCAATGGCTGTAAAATTCACCGAGGTACAGTATAAACTTTTTTGTGTTAGCCAAGATCGTTTCCATGGCAGCCATCTTGCATGGGTTGATTCCAACAGTTACCGTATTTTCCAGCGTATAAGTCACATTTATTACAGGTAGTCCTCGACTTACGACGGTCTCGAGTTACGACGTTTTGCGGTTACGACACGCATCTCCCATTTAAAAATATATATATTTTGAAAAATGTATTTTGAAAAGCAGAGTTACGCAGTTTCCGGTTTCCAGTTTTACGTTTTAACGTAGCGGCGGACATTACTCTCTAAAAATGCTAAGTCTGGTCCTCTGGACATTAAAAAAAAACTGTACAGTACTGTGAACTCTGTTTTAGTCGTAAACGGAATGGAATACGGCAGATGGACCGAGCTGGACGGCGGTTTTACGTCGTAAACGAATGGAGAATACGGCGGAGGGACGGAGGAAAACGGCTTCACCAGCATACCAGTAGGAAATTAACTCTTTTTCCCTTCATTATGGCTTCCAAATGTATGTGTGTTTTGATAATTATGTATTATGTAAATTTTCATTCAACCTTTATTTAGTCAGGTAAATCTTTTGAACCTCATGGGCTCATTTACGAAAGCGACCTGCTAAAACTAAATATTATGATAAAATACACGTACAGTACTGTACGTATATGGTGCAGTATGTACGTATGTTCCAACTTACGTCAAAATTCGCTTTATGACGCCAGGCAGGAACGGAACTCCGTCGTAAGTCGAGGACTACCTCTATTCGTTTACTTAATGGTAAAACCAGCTTCATTTAGCCTGGGTGACGCAACACCATCCATCCATCATCCATCCATCGTGGCCGGAGCTGCTAGCTCTCCAGCGTTCCTCCGCCTGCACCAGCTGAGTGAAGCGAGCGTGCACGAGAGGACTCGCTGTTGCAGTTCTTCGAAATTTAAAGCATCAGTCAAAAATTACGTTATGAATATGAAAAACGTATATAAGTCGCTTCAGCGTATAAGTTGCAGGACTGACAAATCTATGCGACTTATACGCCGGAAAGTACGGTAAATAGATGCCAACCCTAAAACTATTTTAAAACTTACATCAAAACATGTTCAATATTTTGCTAACAGTACAGACAAATGAACTCGCACATCCACAAAAGGATCGCTCTGCGTTTTCCTTCAACGGCAGGCACTAATACGTCTCAGCACTCCTGCTTAACAGTAACATCTCTTTGTACGGCGCAGTATGACTTTGCAACAATACTCCTAATTATATCCTCACCCTGCAGCTAAATATGTGACCCAGCATTCAACCTGCACAAATCTCATTCCTCTTCCAGTATTTCTGCTCCCAGACTGCGACACAACGCTGGAACCAAAACGCAGACAGAGAAGGCGTAAAAAAAGAGGAAATAAGAAATTCAAATCCATTTTCTTGTCGTCACACTCCTCTTTCCTGGGCTGTGGAAACCGGATGACTGTGTTCTGATAAATCACGTTGATTTCTTACATAACGCTGTATCCTGAGACTGACTACATGAAATTAATATTAACCCTTGGGGCGGGGAAAAGTGGGGCTTGTACAGACGTGAATGAATTTGTTGGTATCCTTCCACAATGATAAAAAAAAAAACACGACTGATGTGTCTGGAGCCAAAAAGCTCCAGTTTGGTCTCATCGGGCCCAGAAACTTTGGGCCTTGTCAACGTGCATTCTGACGTTTCTGTGCTTTCCTGTCCAGTCCTCCCATTATAGTTCAAAACACGATAATTTCACCTGTGAGTTCCGCTTGAACAGTTTTCTTGGCTCTTTTCGTACCATGACCACTGCATGGGGTTGCATTTCCTCTTGCGTCCACACACTGAGAGGGTGGCCACAGTCCCATGAGTCTCATTCTGTTTATTAATCTTGTCAGCTGTGGTCAGAGAAACATGAAGCTAATTGGGGATGCTCTTGAAGTGTTTACCTTTAACATGGATATCTAGAATTCTTTCCCTGAGCCCTGCTCACAGCGCTCACCTTTGTTGTCCCTGCTCCATGCTCAGTAAGGTTCACACAATGATACTAAACAACCCATGGTCTCTTTGTTCTATTTAAATACAGTAGACTGTGACACAAAGAAAGATCCAAAACTTCATTTGGAACATGACAATAATGCAAAGATACAACTATTACATCAGGGGTGTTCAGACTTCCTTCATCACGCAGCTCCTTTTAAAATGACCAAGTCAAAGTGATCAACCTGCCATAAGGCCCCATTTACACAACCACCACCTCTGGAAACATTAAGTGTTTTTTCAAAGTTTGTTAATACTGTACTGTAAACAAAATTGAGCCGGTTTACACAAAAATGCTGTAGTTTCTATGTCAGTCGGGTTGCCAGATAAGAAATTATGAACTATACTACTGTGGCTTTAAAATGATAGTATTTTGACCTAAACTGTCATATGTGCTGAGTAAAGATAATCTAAGATGAATGTTTGTTGAACATTTGTACAGAAAAGTAGGGGGTAAATAAGACATTTAAAAATTATCTGGCAACCCTGATGCAGATGCTCAGCTGCAATCAGCGTGCATGCAGTGTCTGGATGACAGTTACATCTTTTTGGAGCCTGGATTTTATTCGTTTTGCTGAAAAACGGTCAGCAGTATAAAAACACTCTGCTCTCTGCTGTTTATTACAACTGTTGTTATTTATTACAACTGTTGTTATTTATTACAACTGTTGTTATTTATTACAACTGTTGTTATTTATTACAACTGTTATATTTATTACAACTGTTATATTTATTACAACTGTTATATTTATTACAACTGTTATATTTATTACAACTGTTATTGTTGTTGTTATTACAACTGTTGTTGTTATTACAACTATTGTTGTTATTACAACTATTGTTGTTATTACAACTGTTATTACAACTGTTATTACAACTGTTATTACAACTGTTATTACAACTGTTATATTTATATAACTGTTTAAATTAAATTATAACAGTAAATTAAATTATAACAGTTATAGTTATAACAACTGTTATAACAACTGTTATAACAATTACAACTGTTATAATAATTACAACTGTTATAACAATTACAACTGTTATAACAATTACAGCTGTTATAACAATTACAACTGTTATAACAATTACAACTGTTATAACAATTACAACTGTTATAACAATTACAACTGTTATATGTATTACAACTGTTATATTTATTACAACTGTTATATTTATTACAACTGTTATATTTACAACTGTTATATTTATTACAACTGTTATATTTATCATAACTGTTATTTATCATAACTGTTATATTTATCATAACTGTTATATTTATTATAACTGTTATATAACTTTTGTTATTTATTATAACTGTTGTTATTTATTATAACTTTTGTTATTTATTATAACTGTTGTTATATTAACTGTTATTTATTATAACTGTTGTTATTTATTATAACTGTTGTTATTTATTATAACTTTTGTTATTTATTATAACTGTTGTTATATTTATTATAACTGTTGTTATATTTATTATAACTGTTGTTATATTTATTATAACTGTTGTTAAATTTATTATAACTGTTGTTAATGCAGAAAACTTTTGACTGCAGCTGCCTGGAATGCGCATGTGCCACTTCACACACGAAGAATTTCACACCCCTGTGGGACGTCCCCCCGAAAATCTCCACTCTGAGACCTGGACTTAGAAACCTCAAGGGCTGTTGTCTGTAAATGAACGGCCGAACGTTTCACGTTGTGTAAATGGGGCTCAGACTGGCTGCCCCGTCCGTTAATCGAGACAAATTTCATAGATGGATGATCGACTGACATCTATTTTTTAATGCCATTAAATCTATCCCATAATACCTTTATGGTCGACTGGTAGAATCAATACACTAGGCACTCCTGTATTACAGCATATATTTGTAACCACTTTAGTTTCACATTTTTCATTAATGTTATCACTGTGGTTCTCAAACTGCGGTACCGTATTTTTTGGACTATAAGGCGCACCAGATTATAAGGTGCAAAACCAATCAACGGGTCTGTTTTCATACATCAGGCACATTAAGCGAAACAAAACAGTCAGATAAGTCAAACGTTATTCAACTCATTCACAATAACCACATTAAATCTGTTCAAGGTCAGTAAGTACAACCAGAATTAATGCATAAGGCTCACTGTCGATGTTTGAGAAAAATAAATGGATTTTAAGTGCGCTTTATAGTCCAAAAAATTTGGTACAAATACCACTGGTGGTACTCAGGGTCACTTTAGCTGTACTCAGAAGAAAATTTGGTATAACAAAATTAATCAACAAGCTAAATAATCATCATAAGTAGGGCTGGGCCATATGTCGTTCACGATAATACTGGTAAAAAAAGCTTGCCCGGGCAAAGAAATTATATCATGATATGCTAATTTCATGACGTAATACGTCAGGGCGCCCTGCCCCCTTAACCACCGAGCACTTCGAACGACCAAACCTTACTGCGCAGTACGCACCTCCCTCCACCTTTCAGTACTGGTGTAACGCTAATTAGTTACGCACAATACTAGCTAGCTAAAATGCTAAAAAAAACAACGCGCGTCTCAGCTTCTCTCCATCCAGCTCTAAACTGCAGGTACAAACACGCGCAGCTCAACTGTCTCTTGAGTTCCACAGTCGGTCCACGGACCAAGAGGCAGGTGATCAGAGACGGATCAGTTAGAAAAATGAATCATTCCTGCGTGAATAGATGAAGCTGAAACACCAACAAGCTTCAGGGTCAGCTGATCACCTTGTTACAATTCTGGAAGTTCTAGCTCATTTAAAGGCAACATATATTTTGTTGTATGTTACATTTACCGGTATGCCCAACAGATCTTAAGCTTCATTTCATTTAGTTATTTTAGGAAACTACACCTGCACTTTAGTTTTTATGGTGGATTTTGTTGATCTATATTTTGTGCAGACTTTTTCAATCTAAATAACAGACCATTTTTATTTTTTTATCTTTATACTTGGAGACTGAATACGTACTTTACTAAATAAAGTACCGTAATTTCAGTAAAATTACCCCTTGTTTTATTTAATTTTATATAATACTGCAAAGCAACATGTTAAGTTAATTTTGTCAAATAAATAACTTTGATTTCTGTATTTTTTGTTGTTGTTATATCACGAAATTTATCGTTATCGTCAGAATGCTCTGAAATATCACGATATATTTGAGCCATATCGCCCACCCCTAATCATAAGCTAAACATTGATGAGATGAAAAGGTGAGTGCGGAACAATCTCAGGTTTAAAGTGGATCTTGATTTAAAAGACACGCAGGTACAAACGAAGACAATTGCCTTTAACGAAATCTCTTTCCACGAGAACCGACGTATGGTTTGAAGGATCCTCGTGTGTGAGTGACGTTAGCTCTGCAGAGCCACCAATCAATCGTTTCCACCAGTTCCAACACGCTGGACCTCATGAAGAGCAGAAGAAACGATGAGCATCAGACGATTGCCTGTCTGAGTCTCAACACTCTGTGTGTGTGTGTGTGTGTGTGTGTGTGTGTGTGTTTGTGTGTGCGTGCATCTGATTGGGTTCCAGGAACACCTCGTCAGGAGCTTGGAGGTGCAAGTCAGCACAAGAAGGAAAAGTGTTTATATGAGCACAGACGCATGTTCTCCCCGACGCTTAAATAACTTCTTTTTTCTCCCTCTCCTCCAAACAGGAAATCCTGGGAGGAGCAAAGCAGCCGAAGTCATATAAACCTAAATCTAAAAGGCCAAAATGAGACAAGATGTGACAAGTTCCTGAACTCTTGCCTTTCAGAACTTCACCTCTTTCAATCTCCTCTTCTCACTTCCGTTCTTCTTTTAGCAGGGAAAAAAAAAACACAACTCCCTCTAGTTAAGCAGTTTTTACAGCCGCGGTGAATCCCTCACAACTACAATCAGTCCTGATCCAGTCTTTAATTAATGCAACAGGAAAGCAAAGGTCTTAGCTGAGAACAAGCCGGGGCTCAGGGTTAAAGAACGCCTTGACAGAGTTCACGTCATCCTCCTGCTTTCTGCACCGACACGAGCCAAATTCAAACTTCTACCAATTCACGGTGATAAAATACAACATCTGTATTTGTGACTAAAAATTTATTTGTACATTTTGATAATCATCTCATGAACCAAAAACAGATTTCAACAAAACTTTTTAAACCTTAAAATCATATTCAGCTAATGAGCTTTTGGGGGTCTGCATTATTCAAGATGGCCTCCACAGCTAAACAACTTTTTCAAACGCACAAAAAATGGCTAAAATTCAGCCAGTTTGACAATTATTGATCTAGTGTTTGGTGCAAAAGCTGAGAGTCAGTAGTAACAGTCAAACAAATTCAAGATGGCCTCCACCGCTAATCAACACAGAAGAGGCTTTTTATTGGTCAAACTTACAGATACGGAGCTAAAACTTGGTGTGGTAGTAGCTGAGGGTTGTCCTAAACACAAACTCAGAGCATCAGCGCATCATGCACAATCTCATTACACGAAAGCGTGCAGAAATATATTTTTTAACGTTTGATCAAAAGGGCTCCAGCTTCGTTGTTCATCAACGTAAGAGTTAGATGATATACAACAGAACAGACCTTTGTTGTCATTGCACCTAAATACTGTACAATGAAATTTGGGTTTGCTTTCTAGAGCTAAAGTAAAAACAGTAAATATAAAACAAACAATTTTTTAAAATTAAATAAACAATTAAATAATTAACTAAGAATAACATTATATATATTGTATAGATATAGATACCGGTAGGTATAGACAGATATAGATAGATGGATGTAGATAGATATAGATAGATATTGCTATAGATAGATGTGGATAGATATAGATAGATGTAGATAGATATATCTACATCTATCTGCATCTATATGTAGATAGATATAGATTGATATTGCTATACTGTATATAGATGTAGATAGATAGAAGTAGACATAGATAGATAGTAGACATAGATAGACATAGATAGATATAGATTGATATTGATATACAGTAGATAGATGTAAATAGATATAGATAGATATTGCTATAGATAGATGTAGATAGATTGATATTGCTATAGATAGATGTAGACAGATATAGATAGATATAGCTATAGATATAGATAAGATAGATAGATGTAGATAAATATAACTACTGTATAGACATAGATAAGATAGATCAGGGGTCACCAACCTTTTCGAAACTGAGAGTGGGTATGGAGTCATACAAAGGGCACCAGTTTGATAAACTCTTCGGAAATAAAGCGTAAATTGAAAAAAATGTATAATAAACATTTTTTATGAACATTTTTTTTAAACATTTTTTTTCAAGATAGACATTTTAAAATATATATGAATACAAAAAAAGAATAACAACTGAATAAAATGAAATTTTAAATGCAGCTAGTGAGTTGTGCTATTTTTAGAACAGGTCCGCAGGCACCTCAAATGGTCCTTGGGGGCACCCGGGTGCCCACGGGCACTGTGTTGGTGACCCCTGAGATAGATAGATGTAGATGGATATAGATGTAGATAAGATAGATACACATACTGTAGATGGATGTAGATAGAGATACAGTATACAGTATAGATATAGATGTATACGGTAGATATAGAGCTAAATATGGAGATATATAGATAAGATGGATATAGATACCGTAAATGGATGTAGTTATTGATAGATGTAGAAATAGATAGAGATAGATCGATGTATAAACTGTGTAAAAATGTAATAATTACAGATTTAAACAATCCAAATGTGCAACAAAAGCAGATTGATAATTACACGTTTGCTCTTTTGCAAGGGAGCTCCACAGGGCTGTGTGCTGAGCCCCCTGCTCTTTGCCCTCTACACACATGATGGCACCCCTGCTCACCACAGCAACACCA
>JBBPBX010079533.1:0-16366 GCA_038048925.1 Garcialebias charrua
TCTAACAGAACCATGTAAGAACCATATCAGAACGTTAGTTAACGTTCTCTGTTACTTGGGACATTAGTTAGATAAACATATGGACACACGTTTCCGATCATTTTTATGCACTCATAAGCAGTTTTTTGATGAAAATAGAGTGTTTGTAGTCGCGCTAGCGAAACCGTTCCAATTTACGAGCGAAATTTCGGACTTACGAGAGACATGGCAACCGTTCCAAATTACGAGATTTCCGGTTTACGAGCGCCTCGTTGTAACGGATCTCGCTCGTAAATCGGGGACTACCTGTAGTATAAAAGTATGAAAATTTACACCAACACTGAAACACCAAACACCCCTAAAACACCAAACACCCAATGAACATAAGCATAAAATGAAATAATAAAAGTGTAATACTGTCCTGAGTTTTTGCATAGTAGTATAAAAAGTATAAAACGTATATCTATAAAATAAACTGAAGTTTCTAGCGTTGACATTTGCAAAGAGTCATCAACATCTCCAAAAGTTTGGTCTGTGTTGTAAAAAGCTGCACTTTGAACCTGCAGAAGGAATGTTGTTGTTGGAATATGGGGAGATGTTTTGTTTTGGCTACTGGGGGGATGTTTTGAGCACACAAAAGACTTCAGCCCCAGGGGGTCACACACACCTAATGGAATGCAAATTCCTCAATCTGTCATTTTACAGTCTCCCATGGGAGCTATATGTAAAATATGTACAAGTACATGTGTTTGGTATTCCTAGTGTTGCAAATCCCTCAATCTGTCATTTTACAGTCGCTGGTAAGTGTAGTACTCATCTGAATATTCTGGTATTCCTAGTGTTAAACACATAAAAATCAATAGACTCGTGATGATTACCTGAAATTAGACGAAGGTCAGAAGTCTTTATAGTAATCTGGTCTAAAGTTTCACCAGTAACCCCAGCTATACAGATGGGAGGAATCTCCCGAGTGGGTAGAGACAACCCTTGAACCAAGTCCAAACTAATCAAATTTTGTTCTGCGCCAGAATCCAACAAAGCTGAAACAGGATGATGATTGTGGTGGATTTGGATAAGTGTGGGTAATAACAGTCTGCAGGCGGAGGAGAGAGCAGAAGTACCCACCAATATCTCTCTCTTTATTGGCGGGCGTTCTCGTTTCCCCCCAGAAGGGGGCAGTCTCTCCGGTAGTGCCCGGTCTTTCCACAGTACATGCAGGCATTAATGTCACTGCGTCTTTGTCTCTCCTCAGGAGACAGATGAAATTTATTTATTTGCATGGGCTCAGGTTCAGAAAAGGAACGAAAACGTTCTGTGGGAACGACGTGACGGGGAAATGACACGGGATCTTTGTCTCCCTGGGATTTGTAGTTCGAGAACGTCTTCGAGTTCTTGTGGGTGCGGGGCTCACCTGATGACGTATCGAATCCGGAAGTGGAACGATGACGGGAGTTGTAGTCCTTCTCTCTCCTCCGCTCCCGGAAGCGCTCGTCAATAGCACCCGCTAGGTCGATTAGCTCGTCAAAACTCTCAGGTTCATCTCTAGCGGCGATCTGGTCCTTGATGAAATCGGAGAGGGAACTTAGAAAAGTACCTTTAAGTGCTAGGTCGTTCCATCCGGTCTGGGCAGCGAGGATACGGAACTCCAGAGCATGTTCTGCGACAGGCCGACCTCCCTGACGAAGTCCAAGGAGCCGCTTTACGGCGTTGGGTTGTTGTAGTGGTCGGTCGAAGATTCGGCTGAATTCCTTTAACAAGGTATCAAAAGTGATATAGTCAATGTTGTGAAACTGTAAGTAGGAATTTGCCCAACTCAGTGCGTCACCCTTCAGTTGACTGATGAAATACGTGATCTTAGCGGCGTCTGTTGTGTAAAGCTGAGGGGCCGCTCTGAATGCTAGTTTACACTGCAGGAGGAATCCTCCACATGAATGAGGGTCTCCAGAAAATAGTTCAGAAGGTTTAGTAATTAGCTGCTGGTTTGAGGCACCGGTCTCGGGCGTCGTGTTAGGAGTGTCTCTAACAGAGGAAGCAGCAGGAGTTGAGGGTGTGAGGCTTTGGGTTAAAGTATAAACCATACCTCCAAGTTCCTTCATGGTTTCCTGTGCGGCGTCTTGTTGAGCCAAGACCCGTTGGAGTGTCTCCTCGACCATGGTCATACGATCCATCTGGAAACAGGACAGAGTTTGCTCGTTTCTGGTCTCGTTCTGGGTCGGTTAAGGCTGGAGCATTCTGTAAGGACCGACTGAACCCAGAGTGGTACGAGACCAGAACAGAGGCAAAACTCAAGAGTAACAATTAGAACAGTGTTCTCGCGTCAAGAGAGGAGGTGGTGCAGGTGTACAGACGTGCAATGAGCTGCTGCTGAAAGAAACTCTAAACCGGTGCGTGAGTACTATGATAAATCTTCGGTAAGTCCTTATTTATTTAAATTCATACTTTATATCTTTATGTAACTTTATGTAAGTTTCATTTAAGAGTTTATTAAAAATTTAACAACTGATTTTTTTTCCCCCTGATACTTCAAACAAACTGGAGGGTGAGACTCTGAGGGGACTCGAATCGTTTGTTGACGAGTGTTTTGAGCGCTTAGTTATGAGCAACGCTGCTACATCTGACGGTGCTAGTGACTTAGCTACCGAAAATGCTAACGTCCCTACTGCGAAGCGCCTTCGGCCTGGTAGCTCAGATAGTTCGGGTAGCGCTTCAGAACCAAGTTCTGACGGTTTCACGGCTATTCTGGAGGCAATACATCAGAAGCTGTCTACCTTTGACGCCCGCTTGGCTTTAGTGGAGGTGTTGCACCGCGAGTTTTCGAGCTTGAGGGACTCGTTAGAGTTTAGCCAGCAACAGTTAGCATCTCTTGCTAAGGAGAACTCGGAGCTAAAGGGAACAGTTAATCAACTCACCAATCAGATGTCGCAGATATCCGGTGAGAATAAAAAATTGAAAGAATCCATTTTAGACATCCAATCAAGAAGCATGCGTGAAAACCTAGTCTTCTCTGGAATTGAGGAACGAGCCGAGGAGGATCCTGAGGCCTCGGTTCGTAGCTTCATGCAGACCCAGCTGAAGCTGTCGTGTGACGTGGTTAAAACCATCACTTTTGAGCGAGTTCACCGCCTCGGGGCTCGGCGACCTGGGAACACTAGGCCGCGGCCTATTATCGCTAAATTCACTTATTTTAAACAAAAAGAACAAGTTAAAAGCCGAGGTAGAGAATTACGTGACACACACTTCAGTATGAACGACCAATTTCCAGCTGAGATCTTGACTAGGAGGCGTGCTCTGTTCCCGATAAGGAAAAAAAATATAAACGAAGGTAATAGAGCTACAATTTCAGTGGATAAACTTTACATCAACGGTCAGATGTTCAGGGATCCAGAAATTACTCCTTGGCTTTACTAGTCAAAATCAGCAAGGTAAGAATTATTATTATTTATTATTATTATTTATTATTATTTATTTTTTGTCTTTGGTTGCTAATATTGATCAATATTATTAAATATGGTATTTATTAATATTACTTACCAGATATATGTAATTTTTTCAGCACAGCTCGGTTGGTGGGTTACACAGATCGTGGTGGTACACGAGGTGGAATGACACTTTATGTGGTAGGAGGGTTTTTTTGTTGTGTTTTCTTATTATGTTTGGATGTTTACTATTTCTCTTCGTTTTGTTGTTTCTATTTTTCTAACTTAACAATTGTCAGCACACAAGCACAAGGGTTCACGTACATACTTATATATCCATACAAATACCTTATAAATGAAAAATTCCCTGATTCATTTTCAAAAACAGTACTTATTTAAAATATAAATCATAAATAATTTATCCTTAAGGAATATGTTTTTGTCTGGATCTATTGTTATCTTTTATATTTGTGATAGTGGGTGTGGTATAGATATATTATCATTAGCACAAGTATGGGTTCTTTAGGGTTTGTCACATGGAACATTAATGGAGCCGGTAGCCAACGTAAAAAATATAGGATTTTTAACCAGATTAAAAGATTAAAGGCGGATGTTGTATTACTACAAGAAATTCATAAATTGGCCTCAACTGTAGATGAGCTAAAATCTTCAGAGTTTCCTAATGTATTCTCAGCCTGTTATAATTCAAGACAAAGAGGGGTAGCAATTTTAATACATAAAAATGTTAACTTCACAGTATTAGATCAGGTTATAGACCCACACGGTAGATATATAATATTAAAGTTATCAATATTTAGACAAAATTATTGTATAGTTAGCATATATGGGCCGAATGTAGACGACGCTTCTTTTTTTCATGACTTTTTTTCCACTCTATCAAAGCACATGGATTCCTCACTGGTATTGGGAGGTGATCTCAACTTTGGTTTAAATGACAAAATAGACAGACTGAATACAGTGGGAACTCAACGCAGTTGGCAATCTATAAATATATTTAAACAGTATATGAATGATTATGGGCTCTGCGATGCATGGCGTGCTTTTCACCCTAATAGCAAAGAATATTCTTTCTTTTCACATGTGCATCACTCATATTCTCGTATTGATTATTTCATAGTAAGCAATTCATTGCTGAACAACATTTCAGACACTAAAATACACCCTATTGCTGTCAGCGATCATGCGCCAGTTACTCTAAATTTAGATAATAAAAAAGAAACAACAAAAAATATAAATTGGAGATTAAATACATCACTACTTCAAGAAGAAGAATTTTTGCAATACTTTAAAAAAGAATGGGCATCGTACTTAGAGATTAATGAATTGCCAGGAACATCAGCAAGTACGCTTTGGGAGGCTGGGAAAGCAGTGTAAGGGGTTAAAGGGGGTCAGTTTAATACTGACCTCCTTTTTACCTTAATTTACTTATTCAGATTGAATAGTAATTTCACGGATTCTCTTCTTTTTCAGTTTATTCAATATTTCTGTGATCTTTGTGATGGATAAATAAACAGAGCCATTAAGTGACAATGGACACGTTAACTTAGTTTGATATGTCAAAGAGACACTATCATTTATTTAAAATAAATCAACTAAATTAACACCATTACACTTGATTGACATGATTTCACTTTCTTTCAATTCAAATACGTCAGCACACTTAAATTTAACACAACAGACATAAATATTAGATGTTAAGCATATTTAGTCTGTGGGCTCTTTAACTTAAAATTATAGTTTCCAGCTTAGGTTGAGAGGGAAAAGAAATAGGAGGAAAGATTTAAGAAGAAAATTATCCTGAGCATGAGACCAGAGTGACACTTCTCATCCGACTTCTGCTAAAATCCAAGTACGTTTTGTAAACAGCCCTTTACCTTTTGACGACAGCCCGGTAAGAGGGAAGACACCAGCCTTCAGATGCACAGAGTCCTTTAGTCCCAGCACGTCCAAAACTGGTTTTAGTTTACGTTTCAACGTCTCCTGGCTTCCGCGTTGGTCATCAGAGAATATGTCAGCTTCAGGCCTCTGACTTCAAGATAAACTTATTCCAGGAGGGAATAAACAAAGTTTTTGAGCTCTGTTCCTTAAAAGTGGACCCATAACAACATGTTATCAGTCCCAGCTGGATGACGAGTCCTTAGCGCGTGACTTGTGGTCATTCAGCTCTTTGGAAGTTCACATCATCTTTCGAAACTCCCAGAAACTCTCTGAAGCCTTTCAGCAAAAGCTTAGAACTAGTACTTAAGGAAGGACCAGTCGAGGAGTTCATTTGTCTTATCATACCCAAGGTTAAAGCCAGCAGCAGAGAGAAATGTTTAGGAAAAAAGACAGATAACGCTGGAGCCCTGCTCATGAGACTGTCTCTGAGTTTCTAAACAAAACCGTCCGGTCTCTGTGACCCGAAGGCTTCACCTTTAAACACAGCAGTGAAGACAGTTTAACTCTTGGAGAATGACACAGCTTAAAAGCACACATCATGAAAATGACAAAAGTTATTCTTTTGATCACATTAGGATAAAATCAAAGATAGAAATAGTCTCTTTTGGTGACTATATTTATCAGATTATAGCTAAATGAATGATTTTGTAGTAAATGTCTTGCTTTACTGAGAGGTCAGTAAAGGTCATCACTGGACAGTTCAAAAACCTTAATTTGACCCTGGGTAGGTCCATTACATCTCCCCCCTTTTGGAAGCCATCGCCAGTCCTTGGGGATGGGGTCCAACACGAAAGGAAACCTTGAACTGTCTTTGATCTTGAAGTAATCCAGCAAGTGGAAAAAAAAAATCAAAAATTATAATCCCATAAAGTTTTTGGAAATTCCATACTGTTCGTAGGTAATCCCATTGCGGTAAGCTTTTAATCCCTCGGAAAACTGAGTCTGTTAACTCTTGGAAAACAAAGTCTGTGATCCTTTGGAAAACAAAGTCTTATAATCCACAGCGGTAATTCCACAGCAGTAATTCCACAACGATTAGTTTTGTTGAATGATCAGCAACAATTGTTTTCATAATCAGCATGTAGAGGGGATCCCTCGATTGACGCAGAGGAGGCGACCCTTGGACGAAGGTTGAAGACCAAGCGTTGGAGCTGCAGGTCCCCACATCGAAGGTTGTTGGCTGGTTGGTTTCCAGTCAGTGCCACTCTGGTTCTATGTGTCATGCAATTATGTGGTTTTTTAAGGTGGGCTTATGATTGGGATTTTACATTAAGCCTTACCTATATGCACCTGGTATGTAAGCTATCATGGTTTAGATCAGCTACACTTACCAATTAAGGGGTGGATCAATTCTGTAAATTTAGATATAGGGATTTGTACCTATAAAATTTTGGAGGGCTTCTGTAACGAAGGCCTCTAATTCCAAACTATTCCTCCATTCATTACTTAGTTTAGGTTAAACTAAAATAAAAATGAAATATAGTTTGATCTAAATGTCTGTTGTCTTTTAGACGAACGACGTAGGATTTGGTATTCCTAATAAATTTTGAAGTCTATGGCGAGACTCATCAAAATGAATAGACAATCTAGAATAGAAACGATCGAATCGGTTCAATTTAGAAATTGTGAGACCAGTGTAGTTTATTGTACCTTAAGTAGCTTTAAACTACATTGACTCTTCAACGATTGAGATTTAACAAAACGAACTGCATGTTGGCATAGTTAAATCCATATCATTCATTAACCAATGTTAATACAAAACCTTTTTGGCTGGGAGTGTTCAGAACCAAAACAATATCTCAACTAATGACAACAGTAATGACTAAACAACAAGGAAACAACGTTTCACTGCTTCGACACACTCTTGTCGTCAGATTCCAAAGTGCAACACACAAGAAAACAGGTCTCAACTTTATGACCGAGGTCAAATTAAATCTCGTGGATTTAAACGGTTGTTAAGGTTAGTTTTTTGTTGTGGGTTTTAGGCTTAGCGTTTCTAAGTTCAAATTGGACAATGCGACTTATAGGGTGGGAAATATGGTAGTTTAAACCTGATTAGTTTATTTACTAACTTGTGTTTGGACGACCTTATTATCCCATGAAGTCGGTGAGTTTGTGAGATCTTTGTCTTTTGTGGAGTCATTGAACGCCTTGTAAGGTTTGATCTGATTTCGATGTACCCATTTAGCAATTGGCTCTTTGCGGCCTTTGCTGATTTTGATTTCGTAGACGACTGAGGACACTTTGTCTGTTATCAGATGAGGTCCAGTCCACCTGGGCATTAGTTTGCGGGCGAGAGTTCCGGTCCCGGACTCTCCTTTCCCGGTTGTTGGGGCGAACGTATAGTACCAGACTCTGTCTCCCACTTGGAGTTCATTGTGAGAGGCCTTCTGGTCATAGTACGCCTTGCGTCCTTCAGCGGACCTTTCCAGGTTTTTCTGGGCGAAAGCAAAAGTGTTTCTGAGGTGTACATTCAAATCTTTCATGTATTGTTGTGTAGTGTAGGCTGTCGCCATGACGGCGTCACCTGGTTGGTACAACAGGTGTAGAGGGAGAGTCATTTGTCGACCGGTCATCATCTCGAAGGGAGAGATGCCAGTTGATGTGTGTGGAGTGGCTCTTATGGCCATGAGGACCAGAGGGAGTTTCACGTCCCAGTCCTTGTGGTTTGCAGCCACGTATTTCTTCAAAATACTCACCACAGTTCTGTTTGCTCTCTCGACTTGGCCTGAAGCCTGTGGGTGGTAGCCGACATGAAAGTTGGCCTTGACGCCTAGCGTCTTCCACAGTTCTTTCATCACTTCACCTGTGAAGTGTGTACCTTGGTCTGAGTTCACCCGAAGGGGAAGTCCAAACCTTGAGAATATATGATTCATTAACAACATAGCAGTTGTTTGTGCTGTGTCGTTAGGAGCTGGTAGGCATTCTACCCATTTGGTGAATGCACAGGTTACCGTGAGAAAATATTTATTTCCTCTAGAGCTCTTAGTGAGTGGTCCAACCCAGTCGATCTGGAGGTCAGACCATGGGAATGCAATGCCTCTGCTTTGCAGTGGTGCTCTGTGAAGTGGTCTGGTTGGCTGAAACTGGCCACAGACCACGCACCCTTCAATGTAGTCCTTGACATCCTTTTTCATTCCAGGCCAATAGGCAATTTGTTTTAATGCCGTCAGCGTGGCTTTATCTCCTTTGTGTCCTGCGGACGGGAGATCATGGGCATGAACTAACATCACCCCCCTTTGGTCATGGGGAACCACGAACACAGGTGAGGACGTTGGTCCATGAGCGAAAGTTAGGATGCCCTTGATTAGTTTTAGCTGTTTGCGCAGCTGGTAAAGGACTTTAAGGTCTGGATCGGAATCCAGTTCGTCTTTAGACGGAGTGTTTTTGTCTGGATCAGTCAGGTACAGTATCATGGAGTTGATAGCAGGATCCGACTTTTGTAGTTGGATGATGTCTGGGTCAGTCAGTGCAGGTCGTACAGAGACTGCGTTGTCAGCAGGTCTGGCTGCGGCCTGTGCACGTGTGACTGCCATAACTCTGACTGAAGGTTGTGTTGACAGAGTCTTGATCAACCAGGAGGAGTCGAAGGACCATAGAGGACCTTCGTCGGCTCCTTCTTTGGCTAAGGAATCCGCAATGTCATTGTAGTGCTTGTCATCGCCTGGGACTCTAGAATGTCCTGGAACTTTCTTCCAGTAGATCTGTAAGTCGTGTGATGTCACCAAGTGATCACATGCCATGAAAAGCTCTTTGTGTTTGACCACTTTTCTGTCGCTTGTTAGGAAACCGTTCTGTTTCCACACAGCAAGGTGACAAGCGAAACTCAAACGAGCATAGTTAGAGTCAGTGCAGATGACTAGGGTCTTGATGGAGCGTGCTACTACCATCTGGAGAGCTATTAGGATTCCTGCAATCTCAGCGTACTGAGAAGTCTGAGAGCCTAATTTGTAGCTGAAGGTAATCTGCTCTTGGTCTTGGAGGAGGACCCCTCCAACACCTGCCCTACAGATTTTGTCGCGGAGGAATGAAGATCCATCCACGTACAATGTTGTCATATCTTTGCAGATATTGTCATCAAAGAAGTGGTGGTTCGGGTCTTCAGTCACAGGGGTTTTTTCCTCAGCCAACGGCTGGGTCGCTGGTACATCTTGTGTACACTTTTGGCAGAGTGCCAAGTCTGTCCCCAGATGTGACTTCTTGTTTTGACCATAACGTATGTCTAGGTTAAAACTTTGAAGCGCCATGAGCCACGTTGCAACACGAGAGTTTGTTACCACACCATCTCTGATGCGTTGGCTGTTCAGGAACGTCACTGGCTGGTGTTGTGTTTCCACAATGATTTTCTGTCCACCAATGTAGCTGGAGAAATGTTTTACTGCCCACACTGTGGTCAGTAGAGCTTTCTCACAGTCTGAGAATCTCAACTCGGGTCCCGCCATCGTCTTGCTGGCGTAGGCTACTACACGTTTGTCTCTGTCGTGTATTTGGTACAGACCAGCACTTATGCAACGAGCTGAGAAGCCCACTTCCAAGTAAAACTCTTTGTTGTAGTCTGGGTAGGCTAAACATGGGGCTGACTTAATCCTGTTTATAAGAGCGTCCATTGCCTGCTGCTGTTTGTCAGTCCAGACGAATGGAACGTCTTTCTTTAGGAGTTCAGTCAGTGGCTTTGCAAGGTCTGCATAGTGCTCTATGAACTGGTTCGAGTAGTTACACACGCCAAGAAAACTTTGTAGTTCTTTGAGATTGGTGGGGACCTTGAGATTGTCAAGGCCTTGGGCACGAGTTAAGATGCCATGGTTTGGTTTAAGCCGTTCACGCAGTGTATCGGGAAGCTTGTACAGGAACCTCATAGGCTTCGGCCAACGTTTCTCCGTACGTTTACCTCTTTCTGCGTAATTCAGGTGTGTCACAACTGTCGGCGCAGTCGCTGGTGTGTCTGACTGGTCAGACCGCGGTGCGTCACTGTCGTTGTGATGTGTGTCTTCCCACTTCATGACTGAAGAGGTGCTCTTTGAGTCTGTAAGAACTATGTCATCTCTGAGTAGTCCTATACTCAAAAGCTCTTGAACCAAGGTTTCATCGAAAGCTTGGCTGATGGCTGAATTACCTGTCCCAGAGGACAGTACAGCGTCTGTGGTGTGGGATCCTCGGACCTCCACACAGTCTACTACCTGTGGTAGAGAGTGAGAGTACACCCCCCTTTTGTTGGAGGAGGGGTCCTCAAAATCTGTGACACTGAAATCCAAGTGACTGTCAGCATGTCGCGGACTGCCACTTCCAGGACTCACATGTCCTTGAACCAAGGTTTCATCGAAAGCTTGGCTGATAGCTGAATTACCTGTCCCATAGGACAGTACAGCCTCTTCGGTGTAGGATCCTTGGATCTCAACACCTTTCACTACCTGTGGTAGGTAGTGTTCAGTGAGTGCTGACTGTGTCAGCTCGCAGAGGAGGTTCTCTTGTCGGGCCAGAGTCTGGTCCAACTGTTGAGTCTCTACTGTCTCATCTGTAGTTGAAGGTTCACTAACCGGGCTTGTGACCACGGTTGGGGAGTCCCTCGTGGCCACTGCGGTACCTGCGGTTAGGCAGTCTGTACCACAACGAGGAGGCACTTTTATTGGCAGGGGTTTTCTCACTGTTGCCCACATTTCCTGTTGACCATAATCTATAATCGCTTCAAAACGGTTTATAAAGTCTTGGCCAACCAGAAATGGGAATGAGTCAAGTGTGGACACATACACTGGGTGGTGTAGTGTCGTTTTGCCAATCTGCATGTGAACCATAGCTATGGCTGTTAGGGTTGTTCTCGTCTCTGCGAGACCCTGTAGCTCAATAGCACATTCCTCAAAGGGTATTTGCCCGTCAACACCGTTAGCGGCGGTCCTCAGCTCCTCGAACAGCTTGGCCGACATAATAGTTATATCAGAACTGCCATCCAGGAGGGCTTCACGCTCAAGGACACCTTCCAGTGTGATGGGCAGGTAGGCTTTCTTAGCCACCCCCCTTTGTATAAAGTTACACAGAAACCTCACAGGTCTTGGCCCACGTTTCTGTTCACGTGTGACTCTGTCTGTGTAATCTTGCTTACTGTCAGCATCATGTTGGCTGTCAGCATCATGACCTTCAGGATGTTGTTGTGTGTCAGCAACTTAGCTGATACTGTTGTTGATTTTAATTGTTTTATTATTTGTCTTATTGACATTCAAATATGTTGCACCTTGTAGCACTTTGAGATTTCCATTAATGAAAAGTGCGTTATAAATTGAATTCATTATTATTATTATTATTATTATTATTATTATTATTATTATCAGAGAGTCAGAGTCAGAGAGTCTTTATTGTCATTTGCACCGCATGTGGTACATGAGATGAAAACGAGATTATGTACACGAGGTCCCAGTTACATCCAACAACAAATGAAAGAGAAAAACAGTAATAACATCGAGAACTAACTAAGAAAAACATCAACTAGTAATACACTAAGCCTAATATAGTGGGAATAAACAGCAGCACGAACATGAGTTTGTATGAGCAGATGGTCACAGATGGTCACAGATGAACACAGCAACAAGAAAACATATCAGCATCACCATGATGTGATATTTTGCAGTGTTTATTTTAATTTTATTTTTATTTATTCATGAGTCTAACAGCCTCAGGGTAGAAGCTGTTCCTCAGTCTAGTGGTTCTACACTTGATGCTCCTCAACCTCCGTCCTGAGGGGAGTGGGGCAAAGAGTGAGTGTTTTATTATTTATTATTAACTGTTCATGATGTGAAAATGATTAATATTCCCTCCAAACACACGATTAACAAGTATTACATCCACATGACGCAGTGAAATAAAGGACGCGCAAAGTTGTGCCAAAAATAAATTTAACAGGAACGGATTCATTCAGCCTTACTGGAGAATATAATAAATAGTGTAACACGCAGAGCATTTATTTAGAAACAGATATAATTTTCTGATCTAGGATATGGCTTATCAGCCGTTTTCAGAAATAATCATTTTTCAGTTTGGCACTGCTGCTGCGCTCTGGGGAGCCGTGCATCACGCGTGCATACAGAAGCAGCGGTCAAACTGTTCCACAGAGGGAGCTGCAGGTCGATCGGGACTGTGCAGTCCAGTCCACACAAAGCCGGATCATGTCCAATGGAATGTCTCATCCATATGATTCCAAAGGCTGAGTGGTCGCGCTTGGAGCGCGCCGCGCGCACCCTCACCGGTGTCGACACGGCAGCTGGAGGTGTTTCATTATCTGCGTTTATTGTAGATTTCTCCAAAATGACACGTGAAAGTACACCTTATATAACTTGTAGGAGAGTAAAAGCTTCACAGACAGACTGCGCACAGGGCTGCGGACTGATGTCATGAAATGTCTCCACCAAGACGCACAGACTCGTTTCTTCACATCATCTACATAAACAAAGATCTATGTTCTAGCAAACATCCAAGTAAGTTCCTCTGTGTTTACAGTAATAATGGTAATAAACTCGTGCGCAAAGTTAATATTTCCACACAGAATGAATGAATGAGCCGGTTCGCGCACCACAGCAGGGTGCGCGCGCACACAAATACCGACAATCACTCGTTCTTTGCATGATGAACACATTTTATTACTATTCTTACTTAGGATGTTTGTCCTCACTCATATTATATTGAATTCATTATTTTCCCGAATCTAGAAATCATTTCTGATCGCGCAGGGATCAAACAAACATGTCCTTCACACATGCAGGAAGTAATTTGCATCTGTTTAACATATGTAAATGTAGGCGTGTCAGGGGAGGTGTCTCACGTGCGCTCAGTTCCACGTCAATTGTGATGTACAAAAGGAATGTGCGTGGATTCAGGTGTACGCTCAGTTTGATACATCCGGATCCTTTTGTGCGTGCACACATTTCTGGGTTTGACCGTACGTCACTTTTCAGTGAGGAATCCACGCAAGTCTTTGATACATGAGGCCCCAGGTGCTTTTTGGATAATATGGGCTTCAGCTTAGACAGACGTCTCAGCTGGAAAAAACAGGATTTGACGATCATGTTTACATGACTGTTGAGTTTCATGGAAGGATCCATTATCACTCCCAGATTTTTGACTTTTTGTTTTTCGGATAGGGGTAGAGCAGACAGGTCAATGCAGTGGTTTGAGGTTGTGTCATTGGGAAGGAACAATATGGCTTCAGACTTCTTATCATTGAAGCTTAAGAAATTTAAAGCCATCCAGTCCCTGATGTCAGCCAGGCAGTCGAGCAGAGGTTGAATAGAGCCTGTACCATTTTGTCTTAGGGGGAAGTAGATTTGACAGTCATCAGCGTAGAAGTGGAAAGGTATATTGTGTTTCCGGAAAATAGCACCGAGTGGCAGCAGGTATAAGGAGAACAAGAGAGGACCCAGGATGGACCCCTGCGGAACCCCCCATTTAAGAGCCGCCACTGCAGAAGTAAAATCATTGATGGACACACAAAAAGACCTGTCAGAGAGGTAGGATCTGAACCAGTTTAGGGCTGATCCTGAGATGCCCACCCACTGCTCCAACCTAGCAATGAGGATCTCATGGTCGATGGTGTCGAAAGCGGATGTGAGGTCCAATAGGACAAGCAGCACAGAGTCACCAGTATCTGTGGATAGAAAGATGTCGTTAAAAACCTTCAGTAGGGCAGTCTCAGTGCTGTGGAGGGATTTGAAGCCAGACTGGAATAGCTCGGGGATAGCGTGATCCTCCAGGAAGCACTTTAGTTGGGACTCAACTATTTTCTCTAGAAGTTTAGAAACAAATGGGAGTCTGGAGACAGGCCTGAAATTGGATAATACTGACGGGTCGAGGTTTGGTTTTTTCAGGAGGGGTTGAACAGCAGCATGTTTTAATGATTTTGGCACCACACCCGAGGATAGACTGCTATTTACAATCGAGAGAATGGAGGGACCTAGAGTGTGAAAAACCTCCTTTAGAAGCCGAGGGGGGACCACATCGAAGGGGGAGCCAGATGGTTTCAGGCTGCACATGACCTGCTCTAGAGAGGACAGAGAGACTGGTTCAAAATGTTCAAACACAGCAACAGATTGAGGTGGGATGGATGGATCGTGAGATGGAGGAGAAATGAGAGCCCTGGTGGTTGCGATTTTATCTAAAAAGAAATGTTGGAAGTTCTCGCACAGCTCAGTCGAGGCTTCCATGGGTGATTGTTCAGTGAGGTGGAGAACAGAGTTTAGGGTGGAGAACAGAACTCGAGGGTTACGAGAGTTTGCAGCAATGATATCAGAGAAGTATTGTGATTTAGCAGTTTTCACTGCTTTCTGATATCGGCGCCAGCTCTCTTCTTCTTCTTCCGGCACTCGGCAAGGCAGGTCGCATATCTTTCTGCTCTTCCCTCCCTAAGTTTTTCCTACTCCCTGCTTGCTTTTCGTCTCGTCTGCGACCCTTCAGCGCTCACTCGAACCAATATGGAATTAATCAATTGGGCTGTTTCTTCAATGGATAAGATTTTTTCCACGAAGCGGACCGTGTCAGGAGAAGCTGTCTGTCCCTCCGACACACACGCGGCTGGATACGTGCTGGACTCGTGGGGTCAGTGGCAGCCCATGTGTCTGTCCGTTCTGAGTGTCGAAGACGTGGAGGATTTGTGGATTATTGGATTATTGGTAGCAACTGCTCTGTTTTTTGGCGTAACCGGAGTTGTTTGTTATCGGAAGCTGAGGGAGGCTTCGGCGGCTATCAGAGCGCTGTCGGGACTGCCTGATCAGCAAAATTCTCTGAACCGGGTCGTGGGCTCCTCATCCCAGCTGCTGTATGAGCTCAATCGCACGATTGGTGCAGTGGTGGACCACCGTGCACCTGCTGTCCGTTTTGGGACTTGTTTGCAGCCACCCAGGATCGATCAAGGGACAGGTGGAAGCTCATGAAAGCGGGGCAGAGCAGAACCACATATTTGGATTTCTTTCGGCCATGAAACAGCACCCACAGACTTGGAGGCGGCAGTGGAAAAGAACACTGTGGTCTATTTGGATAACAAACAAGAACATTATCTGGCTTCTGCACATGTCCTTGAAAAGCGGGCTGTGGGAATCCATTCTCCCAGAGTGAGGAGCTGAAGAGCCCCCCCCCCTCCCCCTCCCCAGAGATTTCTGTGAAGCTTCAGATAACACCCAGCTGCACACCTGCTGAACTTTGTGTTTGTCTGAAATTAATCATAGACCCAATCTCCTTGCCTGCCGTATTTCCTTTGTTATTGTACCTAAATGTGCTCTGATATGGTTTTTACTGAATCACGCGGTGTCTTGAAGACAAAATGTGATTCATCTTTTTTTAATATCAATGCTGTGAATCCCAGTGTTTCTGCCTGTTTTTCCTGCTTTTGACCTTCATCTGGAGACAGATTGGGCCTGGCCGCGCTAAGAGCATATCAATGTGTTGAATAAACATGTCGTGTGTTGATAAAACATATCGTGTGTTGATAAAACATGTAATGTGCTTTGTTTTGCTGCAGCTTTTGCACTCATTTCTCTTCTGGATGCCTGCAACTACATACTTACGTTGTAATCGGTGAAAATTGATGCAATGTTAATAAAACTCCTTGATTCCTTCCCTTGATTCCTTGATTTTACCATCTGAAAAGAGACCTGCAGACTGTCTTTTTTCCATTTCCTCTCCACCTTTCGGCATTGCTGCCTAGCAGCTCTGGTCGTGTCATTCAGCCAAGGTTCGGCCCTGAGTTTTGGTCTTCTCGGCTTAATAGGAGCTACTTTATCCAAAGCCTTTAAACAAACAGAGTCAAACTGGTTTGTCAGCTCCTCAGTGCTGGAGAGGAACAATGGGGGCTGAATTAACATGACATTGTTGTAAACCTCAGTGAAACGAGCGCCAGTTAAATGGTTAACATTCCTGCCTTTACGTGCAGAAATGCATGTTTTATGTTTTACACAACTTTTATCTAAACTACTGCTGAGACATATACAGTATTCTCTGATTAGCCTTATCTAAGGATGCCAAATGTGCCTTATGTGCCT
>JBBPBX010079534.1:0-16365 GCA_038048925.1 Garcialebias charrua
TCCTATTAAACGTTATATTTTCTTAAGTGGTGTCCTCGAACATTCAATTTCCTAAACTTATTTTATAATGTGAAGTGTGTATTGTGTTTAAATCCATACTGGAAGTTAAGAGAACTTTCCATTTGCATTTGACCTTTAAAGAATCATAAGATAAAGATTATTAGAATCTGCTCAACTGTTATTACGTTATAAATTATTTGGTTCTAGGATGAAGTCATACAAAAAAAGTCAAAAATTAAAAGTGGCCAAAGTCCTTTGGACAGTTTAAAGTTAAAGAATTCACAGACCATCCATCTACCATCTACCCATCTACCACCCAGCAGCAACTTTACCAGGGAAACTCTGGCAGTTTCAAAGATCACAGTGTGATGTTTTAAATCAACTTTATTTATAAAGCACATTTTAAAAACCACAGGGTCAACCAAAGTGCTGTACAATAACATAAAAGACAAGTTAATTAAAAACTATAAAAAGCATACAAAAATAAATACATATACCAGTCTTACTGCAGGTGTGTTAACATGCCATAAAAGATAAGATCTCGTGTTAAAAGCCAAGGAATAAATGTGTGTTTTTAAATAAGATTTAAAAAGTTTTGAGGACTGTCAGCAGCAACTGCTCAGCTGATCTGAGATCGGGGAGGGCAGGAAGGTTGAAGCAGCTCAGACAAATATGGTTTTGCAACTTTATCAAGCACCTTGTGCATAACTAAATAATAAAATATGCTTTAATACATCTTTATTGTAAAAATACTAAATTGGAAAATACATGGGTTTAAAGAAGGCAACAAGGTAGGATTATGAATTGGGTTTAAAGATTACAGCTCATGAGGTACTCATTATAGCATGACATCTCTTTCACAACATTCTGTCAAAGCCTTTATTGTGTTCTTCTTCTAGTGGTGGCTAGTACTGTAGTAAATAGCTTGAGGGAACACTACTGCCACCATGTGGTAAGACGAGTAGGATTCTGGACCCCGCCCACAGAAGGGGTACAAAAAAGCTGTGGAAACAGAACATAGATGTGACCCGACCCGAACTGAGCCGATCTGAGCCGATCCAACCCGAGCCGACCCGAGCCGAGCGGTGGAAAAGAGGCATTAGTAAATGTACGAGGAGCAGTCTTCAAACCGAAGGGTAAGGCTTTGCATTCATAAGCTTTTCCTTCGAAGGCAAACCGGAGGAATTTCCTGTGCTTCCTCCACACGCCCACATGGAAATAGGCGTCCTTCAAATCCACTGTACATGCATAGTCTCCAGGTCTCACGGACTGGGGGACCTGCCGCAGTGTCAACATTTTGAACTTGAAAGTTCTTGTTTTCTTGTCCAGAGTCCTGAGATCCAAGACCGGTCTCAGGGATTGATCTCTTTTGGGCACCAGGAAGAGCTTGCTATGCTGACCAGAGCGTGGTTTGTGTTCTGGAACAATATTTATTACTCCTTTCTGCAGCATCGTTGACATTTCCTCCCTCAGCACGTGTGTGCGTGCTGGGTTAATGTCCGAACGCAGCACCCCCACGAAAAGGGGGGGGTCCCTTGATGAACTGCAGCTTGAGCCCACAACGTATCCGTTGTCATGACCCTTTCGTTTGTCCGACACGCCCTCCAGGTCTGCGCTTACGCCATGAGCCTGGGAGGGATGTCTAGCTGCTGCTTGTCATGTTTGAGTGTGGGAGGGGTGGCCTTCGACCCCTCTCGCTTACTCTGGAGCAGGCTGGTCTGCCCAGCAGAAGACATTGCGAGATCTGACTCTCTCAGGCAGAACTTGTGTGTCCCACTGCGGTTCATAGTCTGACCTAGTAGTTTGTGTTTCACAAAAGTGGTGAGTCAAGAACCAGGGCAGTCTGTGCTTTGGTACTTTCATTCTTTGTATATGCATGAAACAGTGTTTTTTTTATTACACATACAGTAGACGAGTTATGTTTAGTGCGCACACACATACCACCAGCTCCTTGTAGCGTTTTACAAGTGAAGTCTGGGCTCAAAAGGTCAGGTTCCCGTACTGCGTGAGCGGGCAAACCTGAAGCCCTGTTCCCATTTTGGGACCAGGATGCATTCAGTAGTCTGAGATTTTATTGTCGTGTGTGGATGGCAATTTCTCTTTATTACACAAGGGTCTGAGTGTTCTTGTGTGTTTAAACGTTCCGAACCAGTTAGTCTGTGCTCCTTAAACACAGTTACTGGTGGTAAAAATTTGGCATTTTCTCTCCCTCTGTGAGTGAGAGCGCCTGTAATGGTGCAGGGGCATCTCAGACTTTCCTTTTCTTTTTGCTGGTGGCCCCTTGCAGCTCCTGTAGCTTTCTGCCTGATGAGCCTGCAGTACCGAGGCCACTCGCCCTTGTCCATCCCACCAGGGCCCCTCTGGCCCTGACATGGTTAACGTCAGAGAGTCATCCATAGCCTCATGGGTGGATAAGCTCTCAGCGTCACAATGCTTTGTCGTGGGCATAGGAAAACTACTAGGTAGCGCAGCTGAACAGTTAGCTGAAATTCCTACTCCTGGACTGAGCTGGACAGGGAGTCTCCTGGTTAGCCGGGGCTAAACGTGGAGGTACTCGTGAGCCCGCTAGCGGTGCTAATACGGGCCCTCGAGCAGCATAGCATCAGTAAAAAACACTTAGTTATGCAATAGGGCTGAACGATTTTGGAAAATAATCTAATTGCGATTTTTTTCTGGGTCTCCTCCCGGTGGGACGTGCCCGGAACACCTCACCAGGAGGAGACCCAGAGGAAGACCCAGGACGCGCTGGAGGGACTATGTTTCTCGGCTGGCCTGGGAACGCCTTGGGATTCCCCCGGAGGAACTGCTCCAAGTGGCTGGGGAGAGGGAAGTCTGGGCCTCCCTACTTAGGCTGCTACCCCCGCGACCCGACCCCGGATAAGCGGAAGAAGATGGATGGATGGATGGATGCGATTTTTTTCTCTATAAATTGCGATTTAAAATGCGATTATTTTTACTGGTTCTGTATTAACTCAAATCACTAACAACACAACTGTTTTTTTAAAAAAATCAGATAATTAATGCGCTTTTTCACGCAGAACGTTAGCTTGCTGAGCTAGCTGCTAACAGAGCACTGTCAAAACAGACCCAACATAACCAGCTCGCGCTTTGTTTATCTCCCGCAGTCTCTGTGTCTCAGCGTCTAAGCTCAGATACACATTTAAATGAGCTAACTTACCTGAATTTATAACTTTTATGACTTCTGTCGAGCCTGAAGCAACAGTGTTAGAGCGCACGGTGTCCCCCATCCCTCCTGCTCTGTTTTGCTCGCTCAGCTGAGCTCCTGCTGCTCGGCGCGGCTGACTACCAAGTCACGTGACCAGCTCGCACTCTGCTTACACGTTTAAATGAGCTAACTTACCTGAATTTATAACTTTTATGACTTCTGTCAAGCCTGAAGCAACTATGTTGGAGCGCACGGTGTCCCCCATCCCTCCTGCTCTGTTTTGCTCCGCTCAGAGCTGCGCGCGGCCAGACCGGCTCACTACCAAGTCACGTGACCAGTCAAATCGCAGCCCGTGCGATTAGTGAATCGCGTTTTAACATATCGCGAGATAATCGCAAATGCGATTAATCGTGCAGCCTTAAATTCTACCGTCGATTCGGCCGGACAGGATAGCGAAACAGGCAAAACATGAGAAGGTTAGCTAGCAAGCTAGGCCAAGCATTTTCACATACATCACGATAGAGTCCTTCGTTGTCCGCTCGTAGCCGCGCTAATCGTGTTAGCAATGCTGTCGTCCGCCCCAGTTGTCATGGGTGCTCCTGGTTAGCCATGCTAACCGTGGGAGCTAGCCAGATAGCTGCGGGGTTACTCCATTTCCACTCTCCTTTCTCCGGGGTCATCCGCGAGAAAAACTTTGAGTGTCTTCGCGTGTAGCATCCCTGAGCAGACCGGACGGGCCTCGTGGGTGTCCGCTACTGAAAAAGGAGCTAGCCAGATCCGCTGAAGCAGGTTCGGGAGCCGGAGCTCATAGCCTGCCACAGTTCCTCGTCCGAGGACGTCCTCTCGCTGAGCTGCTCGAGGTTGTTGGTCTGTTAGCTTCGTTAGCTTAGCAGGTAGCGTGCCTTGCAGTTGGCGTTCGCTAACTGAGCAGTAGAAAAGCAGAAGAGAAAAGGCACGCGAGCTGGGGCTCGCTGGCCTTCTTTGAGTTTTGGGTTTTCGCATTACCTTCTCAGGAGCCATGGCTGAGAAGAGTTAAGCCCGTTAGCAGTGCTAATGTTGTCCGGAGACGTCTCCCTCCTCGTGTCGCTTTCGCTGGCTAGCCTGCTACTTGTTAGCAGGGTAGCGGTGTCACGCAGTCAGCACCGTCGAGCGAAGCGGTCTGTGGAGAGAGGAGAAGAAAACTTTGGGGTGAAGGAAAAATGTGCCGGACCAGCTTTCGCTAGCCCAGCAGTCCGCAGGAAAATATTCTCTGTACGCTCTGTGTAGAGAGCAAGCTCACCTCTGGTCGAGCGACGAAAAAACAGAGAAGATCCGATAAGAGTGTTTCAGGTTTAAGCGAGGTGAAGGGCAATAAGAGAAAGTGGGATGGGCGTCAGCGGCTTAAGTACCCAAAGGGAGGGGCCTCTGGCGCAACGCTGACGCCCTTGCCGTAAAGGCGTGAGTGTATTACTTCAGGTAACCGCGCAGAGGCGCTGATTCCCATAGCGATATGTTGCACCGAGAGAACATGACTGAAAGGGAACTACAGTTTTCATATACTGTAACACAGAACAGTTCATCATTATTTTGTTAATTTCTATATATGTGATTGCTGTTTGAATTGATTGTTTGAATTAATTTTGTAGAAGGGGCAGATGTTTTTTTTTCTTCTTCTGCTTCCTTTCATTTCATGTATTGTTTTGTTTTTAATGTGATTTTGTAAATAGTTTTCTTGTTCTTTTTAAATTTGAAATGAATAAATAATTTAAAATAAAAAACAAAAACATTTGTGCACACAATTAATGTTGATAATGTGCATACATTTGTTTTAAATAATAATACATTACATCTGTTGTTTTAGTTTAATCTGGAGCTGTATGGAAGTTGCATATGTTCAGAGGGACTAAGCAAAGAAAGTTAATGTGTTATTCTGAACTGAACATTTCATATACATCTGACCTAAATTATACAAAAGCTATTTGAAGTAATGGTGGCTAATTTCTTAATACAGCTTTAAAACTTGTACTGTAGTTTTAAAACAAGATTTAAATCTGTGAAGCCTAAACGTTTTATTGAAGATTCCCACATTTATTAAATGTAAGGTTCTCTAGTTTATTTTTTGTCTTGTGAAGGGTGAGCTTCAGATGTTTACCAGTCTTTCTTTCTATGTAGGCCTCATTTATGTAAGCAGTGTTGAGGACTGTGGGACCAAGACGTAACAGAGGTGTCGATATTCGTCACGTCAGCAGGTTGTGCTTCATTAATCCGTCTGATTGATCCAGCGTCCATGTGGTTCAATGACCTTGCTTTGCACAAATAAGTACTGCACCCAGACCAGTGTTACCTGATCTGCTGCAGTGCTGATGGATTTGTGTGTGACTTATTGAAGGAAAGGGACAGAGACTGTAGACATCTAATCTGAGAGTGGCAAACAGAGTACAAAACAAAGAAGTAGACCTATTGTTACATTGTATGATTCATTCAACCTTTATTTAGACAGGTTAATCCCATTGAGCCTCGGGGACTCATTTACAAGAGAGACCTGATTTTAAAACAGCGTGATGATGTGACAGAGGAGCCGTCACGAGCCGGGACTTAATTATTATGAGTCCATATCAGCGTGCGAGCACGCCCACACACGTACACACTCTAACTTAATTTTTGTTGCAGCTTAAAACTGATGCGGTCATTGTGGGTGCACACGCAGTGTTCCTGCTTCAGTTAAAATATCCATTCTGGTCTGTTTTCAGTTCCAAACATTTTCCCCCGTGTTGTTTTCAAACATAATTGTTTCCGGATTGGGGCGTACCAGGAGAGAGTCATGTGATGACGTAGTGACATCATCCAAACGTATTGAGTGTTTTAAGTATTGTATTTTGATTACAGGTTTCTTTCTTTCATTATTATTATTATTATTATTATTATTATTATTATTATTATTATTGTATCCTTTGAGAGTTCATTTGAGTTAGAAGTAATTGTTTAGTTGTTTTGCTTGATTAGTCTGTGTGGGCGGAGCATGTGGCTTTAAAAGCAGGGGTGTGCGCTGCAGGCAGGCAGTCGATGGCTAGACTCCAGCCAAGTCACAGTGAAGGTGATGGACTCTTGTCTCAAAGGTACTGTTTGTCTTTTTTAAACCTGCCTTGGACATCCTTTTTGTATATATTTTGCACCTAACATCTTTGTTCACCTGAAGAAAAGCTAATAAATTCCACAAAAGTGAACTCTGGCGATGGACAGTCATCTTTGTTTGTCCAAGTCATAGAGGAACTCCATCACAGATGACAACAAAGAGAACAGTAGACAATCATAAAAGAAAGCATACAGATTGAGAAGAACAAGTGAAAGAAAATGGTATTACAAAAAACTAAACAAAAGCAGCTAGGTTGTAAGGCGATGTAGAATACTAAAAACAGGAACGTGTCTACATTGGGTTTTGCCAGGAACTTATGATGCTTTAATTATAATAATATACTGTATATATAATATAATATAATATAAATATAATAATATAAATATAATGATAGCAGCAGCATTACCTAAATACCTCTGCAATCAGAAATTTGTAAAACTAATTTTAAGAAAATCTTTGTAAGATCATTTCAGGAAATGAGCGTCAGGCAAGATTTGATTACCTGAAATGCTGGTTGATTGATTTGATCTGAATAAATTGCTGCATTGTGTTGTCAACATCTAGTGGTATATGTTGGAAAACGCATAACTGCTTGGCACTGCTGCTACTTATGTTATAGCCTTACAGAACCTCACTGATATACACAAGGTGAGGTCAGTGAACAAGGCCAGGCTGATTCTGGCAGATCCTGATCACCCACTCCATGGTGAGTTCAGGTTGCTTCCATCTGGACACGGGTATCTGTTGCCCAGATGTAGGACGAACAGACTGAAAAACCCTTTCTTCCCTGTAGTGATCAGGCTTCTCAACGAACAGTGATGATTTCATGTATTAATGTCTCAATGTCTTGTCTAATATGGATGCGTCATGTGCCTACAGCAGGGCTGAACGATTAATCGCATTTGCGATAATCTCGCGATATGTTAAATCACAATTGTCTAATCGCACAGGCTGCAATTTGACTGGTCACGTGACTTGGGAGTGAGCCGAGCCGAGCGGAGCAAAACAGAGCAGGAGGGATGGGGGACACTGCGCGTTCCAACACAGTTGCTTCAGGCTTGACAGAAGTCATAAAAGTTAAAAATTCGGGTAAGTTAGCCCATGTAAACGTGTATCTGAGCTTAGAGGCTGAAACACCGAGACAGCGGGAGATAAACAGAGTGAGAGCTGGTCATGTGACCGGGCCTGTTGTTGACGCTGCCCTGTTAGCAGCTAGCTCAGCAAGCTAACGCAGCTAACGTTCTGCGTGAAAAAGTGTATTCATTATCTGATTAAAAAAAAAACAGTTTTGTCATTAGTAGGCATGTAACGAGATCTCGTACGAGATCTCGCGATATTAAACTCTCGCGATATCTCTCGTTGAGAGGTAACGTTGTCTCGCGAGATGCTAATGCTAGCGCTAGCAGAGCCCCTAGCAAGTCAGCGTCACGGACAGCATGGCTTCGCCGGATGAAGTTGCTATAGAAGACGCCCCAACTACTGATGGAGGGTCCCGGTGCCGCAGACGCCTCTACATTGATGGAGGGTCCCGGCGCTGCCGACGCTGCCCCGAATGTAAAGACACGCGTGTAAACACCGGTGTGACCGGTGTTGCCAGATAGAGTCCCACCCACCCAAAGCACTCTTTACCCGCAAAAGTCAGAAGGAAAATCGCGGTGAACCGCCCAATCTGGCAACACTGGTGAGTGACGGCTGCAGATTCAGCGCTGATGCGGATATTTATGTTCAATTTTTGGAAAGTCCTGCGTGAATATCTATTTTTTTTAACAAAGTTGAACGTTCTAAGGTCTAAGGAGATTCAATCAGTAAAATGAAGACATCAGTTGGGTTTGTAATACATGTTAAAACAGAATAAAAGCCTTTTTGCGGCATAAAACCGATCTTTGAAGTTTTCTTGAACTAATGTTAAAATCTCGTCTCGTTCTCGCGAGATCTGTGATTTGTCTCGTCTCGTCTCGTCTCGTGAGTTTTGTGTATCGTTACACCCCTAGTCATTAGTGATATGAATTAATACAGAACCAGTAAAACACACATTTCGCGCAAGCTGATTTTTTAAAAACGCAGTGTTTAATGATTGTTAGCTTTAGCGTAGCTATTTTTTATTAAATTTTTTTTAAATTTAACGTAGCTATTTAGATGAGGTGATGCAATTTTTCATTACGTGTATTACCAAACCTGGTCGTGATGTCACGACTACTGTATTATACTATCCTTTTTATTGTCCGTTTTAAATAAAAATGTTAATTATTATGTTCAGTAATTTGAAGCTATTTAGTCATCACATTTTGCATTCACTTAACGTTGACAAACTGTGAAAAGCTAAAACCTGTACATTGTTTTTAACTAACAAAGTGAGAAGATTTGTGAGTGAGAGTGGAGTATGTGAATGTGTGTATTTATTTTTTTATTTTGTATTACAGGACATGCACTAAAGGATGACAGAGTGTCAAGAGCAAGAAGATGGTGGGGCACTAATCCCACAGTTGGAAGAAGAAGGCAGCAATGACTGAAGCACAGAGGGAGCTCAAACTTCCTGAACACAGCCTCATCACTGAATGTTCCAAGAGGTTTTTTTTTTTTTTTTACATCTGAAACATTTAATAAGAACAGATACTAGTTTATTTTGTGTTCACTTGAGTTTGAATTCCCAGAACGAGTTGGTTAAAGCAGATTCTCTTTATGTTTTTTGCACTTTATTTTTTATAATGTTACTGGCTGGAAAGCAGCAAGTTAAATTTTTTATATGAAATTTTTTATATTTATTTATTAACTGTCGTGCGAAGTTCAGACAGTAGTTAGGAAGTTCACTTGTTTACTATTGTGTTTATGAAACAAGAAAAAATAGAAATGGTGAAAAGAAAAGTCATACATTTGCTTGTTTTATTGTAATCTCTGCTTTAAATAAATCTGACATTGTTTATTATAAAACAGCTTGATTTATTGCTTCTGTTTGTTGAAAAATACTTGAGAAGGTATTAAAAAAATAATCTCATTTTAAATCGCAATCGCAATTTATATTAAAAAAAAAATCGCAATTACCGGTAGATTATTTTCCAAAATCGTTGAGCCCTAGCCTACAGACTGTGAAACAAATTTCCCCTTGGGGATAATGGAGATTGTTGAACTTGAACTGTGGTTGCAAACTGTACAAAAAGCTGACTTTGTTCTTTAGAAGTGAAATTGCTAAATGTTCTTTCAATCAGTCATGATTAAAAAACGTTTGCAGTGTAACATGACAAATTCCCACCCAGATTTTAAATACATCAACTTACCATCCCCTCATTATTTATCCTACAGCAATTAACGGAGGCACCGCATAATTTTTCACCATTTGAGTCAAAAGAACAAGAAAAAAAAAACTTTGAATAAATGTGACATCTCAGGTCTTGTTCTTTTAGCATGTATCTGCTACAATTACTGTCATTTTGTCATTTTTACACTATGCAGCTTTAAAAAAAAAAAAACTTAAAATGCAAGCTGATGTGATGTCTCTCTTAGTTAATCCTAGATGTTATTATTGTATTTCTCTTGCATTTGTTGTTGGATGTAACTGGGACCCTGTGTACATAATCTCGTTTTCAACACATGTACTACATGCGGTGCAAATGACAATAAATTCTCTCTGACTCTGACTCTGACTCTCTAAATGTTGTGTGAGAATCTGCAAACCTAAAGACTTAACAGAGGGTTTTTGGGTTTGTGGGCCATCTATCTTATTTGACAAATTTACACTAATGCTAGGGTGTTCTTAAAGTCCATGACCCACCATGTTTTCAAATTGCATCACCATTAATATTTATTAGTTTATTTAAAAATAATACAGGAGCGTTTATTTATATTGTAGAGAAATAACGCTAAATGTGTTATTTCATGATTTATAGCAGATTTTAGCAGAAGCTCCGGGAAGATCTGCCCCTCTCCAAATATGGGCATTCACATCACTAAAGATTCCGCCTTGGAGTTACAGGCGGAGTTATAATAAGCCTTCATCAACTTCCATGACCGCTGCTCTAAGAGAGGAAAAAAAAAAGAGAAGCGGTCGCTCACTGATGTCTGTCATATTCTGAGCAGCATCCACGTAGACATACTAGTTTAATTCGCTTGATCGCGACAAATTCATTAATTTCCGCATCGGCTTTTTATTCTCTCCCCTGACCAGACAGGTCGGGAGTAGAAAGGCAGCCGCGGCGCGGAGCTCTGAGCGCGCGTGCTCTCCCGTGCTTCCCCGTGCTCCAGCAACAAGGCTGGGACAGAACCGAGCCCCGGCACGAACTTCAAAGCTGACGCAGCGGAACGGGGAGCCAGGGAGAAGACGGGAGAAGCCGCGCGGCTCGCTCCTCTCTGGGCAGAGGAGAGGAGAGCAGCCAGCAACAGTCGCAGCGGTGTTATATCTTATTAAAAAGGTCTATAAAATAAATAAAAAATAAAAACAGAGCA
The DNA here is from genome assembly GCA_038048925.1 of Garcialebias charrua. Classification (NCBI taxonomy): domain Eukaryota; kingdom Metazoa; phylum Chordata; class Actinopteri; order Cyprinodontiformes; family Rivulidae; genus Garcialebias; species Garcialebias charrua. Next base: position 10,716 of record JBBPBX010079534.1, read on the forward strand.
CTGGTCCAGCTGTACACAAAAATGCACCAGGAAATATGCAGTTTTACTCTCACTCTCATAAACCTCCATGGAAACTCATCCCTTCCTTCTGGGTGGAGACGTGACAAAAGTCACTCCACACTTCGACACTTTTCGGCCGCGTTTCCGGATTCATTCGGGACTCGGTTTTTTTTTTTTTTTTTTTTAACCCTCGCCTGGCCCAAATGCAAAAATGAAAATAGACGAAATATTCTACTACAGTAATAGTTCAATATGGTGAATTGTTACTGTCATGGTGGGTGTTGTCCTTTAAGATTCCTGTATTACCGTATTCGTCGGCGTATAAGTCGCACCGGAGTATAAGTCGCACCAACCTAATTATGCCCAATTAAATGGAAAAATCAACGTATAAGTCGCACCGGCCTATAAGTCGCACCGGCCTATAGGTCGCACCTCACGTGAACTGGTGTTTTGCCCAAAATGGACTGGCTGCCAAATTGTTTGGAAGGACTTTTGACAAGATTATCACATAAAAACTACAGTATTTTGTTTGATGTGTCTTAGTTGAACTTTTCATTAATAAATGAACATTATTTTGGACTGGCTGCCAAATTGTTTGGAAGGACTTTTGACAAGATTATCACATAAAAACTACAGTATTTTGTTTGATGTGTCTTAGTTGAACTTTTCATTAATAAATGAACATAATTTTTGTATATTTTGTGTCTTTCATCATTTATCTTTAAAGATAAACACATAAAAATATATTTTTATTAGCTGACATTACAGTAAAAAACGTGTCTCAGTTTAAAATGATGACAGAAACAGATACTGTATTTATTTTATGGTTTTTATTTATTTATTCAAAACCATTGAAGTCTTCATCTTCTGTGTCACTGCACCATTTTTGGACCAGGCAGATGTCAACAGTGTAGGTACTGTAAAGGGTTTCTTAGCGCCCATAGCGGCCGAAACTGGTACTGCACCATTTTTGGAGTTTTTGACCAAAGTCAAATTATGACCAAAATATTGGAAAAATCGACGTATAAGTCGCACCGGCCTATAAGTCGCAGGGCTTAGAAATGTAGGCAAAAAGGTGCGACTTATACGCCGGAGAATACGGTACTGAAACTGATGGTAAGGTTACAATAATAAATTCTCAGGATTTCAACGACTACGATAGGCCTAGCCCTAGATGTATTTATAGCTGCTTTTTCACTCGGTAATTGAATAAACAGTGTCATAAAATGGTTGATATTACAGCTTTTTATTTAAAATCTATTTGGTTGTACAAAGAAAGTAGAATTTCCTTATCAGTGTCAGAATAAATATCAGAATAGACAAGCTCTGCTAATACTTGAGTGTGCATTGAAGTAGTGTATTAGCCCCTTTTCACCGAGATAAGGTACGGTAGTAAATATGGCAACTGTCTTGAAAGTAAAAGCTCCCCTGACATCATCTTTTAACTTTCCATAAAATGGCACAACACATATATATATTAAGATTGACCTCTGATCGTTTTTGCTAAAACAATTTGAAATGAATGAAAATTTCTCTCAAAAATAGTTTAAAATTAGCGCCGTTTTTTTAAAATTGTAAATACGGATTTTCCCGTCGCGTGATTATGACGTCACATCTAGACTCGTCTCCAACGCGCACATTGAATACAATGTAGGAAGATGCAAACGCATCCGTCCAATTTAGCCATTTAAAACTTTAGATTTTAGCGGTTTGTCTTCAGAGAAGCCAAAGTTATTTCGAGTGATCAACCAGAAACAGCAGGTTATAATTTTTTTGCTCCTGATGCTGTTTTTTGTAGACTTTTCACTTCAGGAAGTGAGCAGCTGTGTGATGAGTTACAGGAGCTGCAAGTTGAGAGGCAGAAGGAATTCTACAACATCTAAATCGTTTCCACAGCACTGAAATGGCAATATATTAGTTAATGTTTCTAATAATTATTCAACATTAATTCATAGTTTAAAAAAATAGTCCCTTTTAAAATATCAGTTAAATATTTTAATGTTTATTCTAACATACATTCTGAAAAACATCATTCATATTTCCAGTTGAAATTTGCATGTTTACATGCACTAAATGTTCACTAAAAATAAAAATAAAATGTTTATATGTCAATCATTAAATTTAAAAATAAATTTATATCAAATACCGTCAAAAAACATAAATTTCCATAGCTGTTTTAATAAAAATATCAGTTTGTGTTTTCAGGTCTCCAGTCCATCACAGGGACACCTGGACAGGTCTCCAGTCCATCACAGGGACACCAGGACAGGTCTTCAGTCCATCACAGAGACACCTGGACAGGTCTTCAGTCCATCACAGAGACACCTGGACAGGTCTCCAGTCCATCACAGGGACACCAGGACAGGTCTTCAGTCCATCACAGAGACACCTGGACAGGTCTTCAGTCCATCACAGAGACACCTGGACAGGTCTTCAGTCCATCACAGAGACACCTGGACAGGTCTTCAGTCCATCACAGAGACACCAGGACAGGTCTTCAGTCCATCACAGGGACACCAGGACAGGTCTTCAGTCCATCACAGAGACACCAGGACAGGTCTTCAGTCCATCACAGAGACACCTGGACAGGTCTCCAGTCAAGACATCTCAGCTGCATTTTTTTGACCAAACAGGACGGTTTAAATCAAACGGATTCATAAAGATGCATCTAAAATTGTTTTTTTTTTTTTTAAATAAATGTAAATTTACAACAAAATAAAAAAATCTTGATGGATAAAAATACACAAATAAAAACTAGTTAAAAATATACAAGCATTAATTTTGGCACCATATGCAGATTCTATAAGATTTCATCAAAAACAAACCTTTAACAATTTTAATAAAAACTGAACAAGTCAAAAGGATGCTGGTTTACTTTCTTTCCTAAACATGTCACCATAAAACATTTTTTAGTTTGTAGCCTTAAAAAAGACAACACTCAAATGAAGCATCACAAAATGTTTATTCTCATAGTTTGAATGAGCTAGTTTTCACTTTAACAGCAGGGTCGTGTTCTCCCTCTTCGTTTCTGTTGTTTTAGTTCTCCATGGGCAAGAAGAGTTGAACAAAGAGACGTGTCAGCGGATTCGGATGACGTGTAGGGAGATTTGATCACATCATCCAACACCTTAAACAGAAAAGCGGGGCTTTGTTATATATGTACCAGTAATAAAGTATTTATATGATTAAAAAAATTGGGGTGAATATCATTTATTGTTTGAATTGACAGGTTTCCAGTCCATCACAGGGACACCTGGACAGGTGTCCAGTCAAGACATCTCAGCTGCATTTTTTGGACCAAACAGGACGGATGAAATCAAACTGATTCAAACATCTAAAAGTGTTTTTGTTTAAAATAAATGTAAATTTACAACAAAATAAAAAAATATTGATGGATAAAAATACACAAATAAAAACTAGTTAAAAATTTCAGAACGTATGTTAGAATAAACATTAAAATATTTAACAGATATTTTAAAAGGGACTAATTTTTTAAACTATAAATTAATGTTGAATAATTATTAGAAACATTAACTAATATATTACCATTTCAGTGCTGTGGAAACGATTTAGATGTTGTAGAATTCCTTCTGCCTCTCAACTTGCAGCTCCTGTAACTCATCACACAGTTGCTCACTTCCTGAAGTGAAAAGTCTACAAAAAACAGCATCAGGAGCAAAAAAATTATAACCTGCTGTTTCTGGTTGATCACTCGAAATAACTTTGGCTTCTCTGAAGACAAACCGCTAAAATCTAAAGTTTTAAAGGGGACCACACATGCAAAATTCACTTTTTAATGTTTTTTTTACTCAACTTTGGGTATTTACTTCATAAAAAAACAGTCCTAAGGCCATGGTTTTTTTAAATGGCTTTATAAATAAAGTATAATTGTTATTTTTATGTTTTAGTTCAATTTTTAGTGTATTTGCGATCGCTCCCAACGCGCAGCCGGCAAAAATTAAACGAGCGGACCCCCGGCGTAGGGACCCGCGGCAACGGGACCCTCTTCTGGCGCGATGGAGCGGAGCTTCAACTGTACAGCCTCGCTGCTGCCTCGAAGCAGCCTCACAGCAGCGAGGACCTTCTCCTTACGGATTAATTTACGGGAGACACTTGGTGAACTTTGTGTTGTCTTGACTGGAACAGCGATAACTCCCAAAATCGCCGCGTGCAACGAGCGGAGCTGGCGAACACCGGAAGAGGAACAAGCTAACATTAGCATTGGATTCGGGTGGTCTCATGCTAAAAGGAGCAGCAAATTGCGGCGCGCTCAGACGGGTTTCGGTAAGTTATCTTAAGCTGACACTAACAGTAAGTCAAATGAGTAATAAAAAAAGAGCTAATTTTAAAACAACAACACATTACAGATACTGGCTGTGCAGAGGGCGTAAACAGATCGTTGAAGGGCGTGGACTTCAGAACTTGTATCAGAAACCGGTCGTTCAAAACGAAAGTTAAAAATGGCAGAATTAAAAAGGGTATAATTAATTATCTAAGAATTATTTTGTGTATTAAAATGAATTAATATTGTCAAGATAGCACACAGACATAACATAAAAAATTTAAAGACCTATATGTGGTCTCCTTTAAATGGCTAAATTGGACGGATGCGTTTGCATCTTCCTACATTGTGTAGTGGACATGACCTTGTCCACTTTTAAGACACCTGTGTACTTTTGAACTGTCCAGTGATGACCTTTACTGACCTCTCAGTAAAGCAAGACATTTACTACAAAATCATTCATTTAGCTATAATCTGATAAATATAGTCACCAAAAGAGACTATTTCTATCTTTGATTTTATTCTAATGTGATCAAAAGAATAACTTTTGTCATTTTCATGATGTGTGCTTTTAAGCTGTGTTATTCTTTGAGAGTTAAACTGTGTTTCACTGCTGTGTTAAAGGGAAATATTGGGTCACAGAGACCCGACTGTTTTGTTTAGAAATAAGAAGACAGTTTAATCATGAACAAGGCTCCAGCTTTCTCTGTCTGTTCCCTAAACAAAGCTCTCTCTGCTCTGGCTGACCTTGGGCCTGATAAGGCAAGTCCACTCCTCTCTTTGTTCCTGCTTTTTAAGTTCTAACTGTGCGAGAACGCGCCAGAGAGTTGCTGGGAACTTCCAAAGAAATGTGAACTTTCCCAAGAGCTGGACACGTGTGGTCAAGAGCTAACGACCGGCGTCTTCAGCTAAGGACTGATAACAGGCTGTTATGAGTCTACTTCGAACAAGCCGAGCTCAAAACTTTGTTTATTCCTTCCTGGAATAAGTTTATCTTGAAGTCAGAGGCCTGAAGCTGACATATTCTCTGATGACCAACGCAAAAACCAGGAGACGTTGAAACGTAAACTAAAACCAGTTTTGGACGTGCTGGGACTAAAGAACTCTGTGCATCTGAAGGCTGGTGTCTTCCCTCTTACCGGGCGGTCGTCAAAAGGTAAAGGAGCTGTTTACAAAACGTACCTGGATTTTAGCAGAAGTCGGATGAAAAGTGTCACTCTGGTCTCATGCTCAGGATAATTTTCTTCTTAAACCTCTTATTCCTCCTACTCTTTCCCCTCTCTATCTAAGCTGGAAACTATATTTTTAAGCTAAAAGAGCCCTCAGACTAAATATGTGTAACATCCAATATTGAAGTCTGTTGTGTTA
>JBBPBX010079535.1:0-12053 GCA_038048925.1 Garcialebias charrua
GATTACAATATTCTGTCAGTCATGTATAGAGCTCAATTACCATTTAATATCCAAATACTTTTTGTTAAACGTAAAAGCTGTTCTAAAGGGAGTAGATGTTTTTGTTAAACCTAAATATAGAACCAGTTCGAGGGGTCGGTCAACCTCCATTCAGGGAATTGGTTTGTGGAATGTTTTTGATACTGAAATTAAAAATGCTGCTTCATTATTTATATTTAAGAAATTAATCAAAACAAAATTATTACAGGGATATATATATAAATTGTTTTTTTGTGTGTTAGTTTGTAATTTGATGATTACGATTATGAGTTATTTTTATTATGTTATTTGTTGATGATTTTTTTGTTTGAGTTGACTGTTAGCAAAAGGGGGCAGATATAATAAGATTTTTTCTTCATTCTGCCACCCTTCATTTTATTTCTTACTATTGTATACTCACATTTGTGATTGTTTTTTGTGTTGTATTTTAAAATGAATAAATTTAGTTAAAAAAATAAATAGAATAAAATGGCTAAATAGTAGCTGAAATAGCTGAAGAAGCTTAAACTTGCATATATAGGCTGAAAGGAGCATAATAAGCTGAAGCTTGCAGAAAGAAGTTAGAAGAAGCACAACAATTTTGTAGTCAGCAGAAAGATCCTGATAGGATCACAAAACGGCTGAAAAAACAGCTGAAAGTAACTGAAAAAAAATGTTAAAATTTACAGAAAGAAGCTGAAGCAGAACAAAATGTGAAAGGAGCAGTAAAAGGTTGTGAACAGATCTAAAGATATGAAGGATGTAAAATGAGCTCAATTCATTTTTATTAGGAAAAAAATGTCAGAAAAGGCTTAACATTCCAAAAACTAATGTTGCACCAATACCAAAAGTTATAGCAGGATTGTCCTGAAAGAGCTGAACGTTTTGATTTATGAGTTATTGAAATAGCTCGAAAACTGCGGGCTGAAAAATGCATCGAAAAACGTCCGGGAGAAAAATGGATCACAGTAGAGAGAATGCTTCATAAAAATTCACACAACAAGAGGAAGGAGAAAGGGAAGAGTGTCACCAGATACTCAGGGTTTCCTGGTCCAGCCTCTGGGTCACACAGGAAAGAGATGAGGGTGGATCTGAGAGTGTGCTTTGCGTCGTTGTACTGGGATCCATTTCGGTAGGTGAGCTGGATCAGGCCGTCGTAGTAGGACAAATGGGAGTTTGCCTCCCCAAGACTCCAGGAGCTGCAGGCAAAAAGCAGATGTTGGCTGCAGAAGGTCGTAACGTGTCACCAGGTACAAGACGTGGCGTGTCTCACTTGTTTCCCACTTGGCATGCTCCAGCCTTCTCAGGACAGGTTTCTTTTGTCACTGGACCACAAACGTTGATGTAGTAGTTGTAGCCGCCGCTGGTCAAGTTGTAGAAGCCGCCATTCGGTTTGGTGAGAGGAGACAAGTCGAATGAGAATTCTGCAGAGAAACACAAGTCAGACACTTTATTGCATATAAACCTAACGACACAGCTGCCTACACACAATTGACAGTAGAAGGAAGAAATGAGACAAAAGTTGTGAAACTTTTCTGCAGACTTTCCATTTGTTCAAATGACTAATCTAGTATTATTTATATGCTCATATTTTACAGATTTGACTTATAGGAACATAAACACAGGGGTAAAGTGCTTTAGGTTGAGTTTCAGGGTACGCTATTAGAAAAACGAGATGTGCAATAAATTTTACATGTTCAATATTACAATGACGTCAGTCGAGAAATCTTTGCTATATTGTGTAGCCTCAATGTATAGTTTTTGTACGTATTTTTCGCCATATAAGTCACACTTTTTTGCATAAATTTGCAAGTGCTGTGACTTATACACCAAAGTGAATAATATATGTTTTTTCCCACCATATTTATAACCCAATTTTTGGCTGAGATCTGACGATTGCATTCATGTTGACATGGAAAATATTGAACATTACCATTTTCTGCGGCTAGAGGGCCCTCTAGCCATATGGCAAGCCAAATGTTTCATTATTAGGTTGTTATGTACCTGAGGGGGTTCAGAGTTTTTAAAAACATAATTGTTGTGTTTGTGTTGGCTGCAAGTCTGCTGAGAGACCAGCAGCGTGCTGAGAAACACTTTTTTTTCAACTCAGCCTAATCAGGCTTGATTAACTCAGCTGAAACACCTGTTGAGTCTCAACCTTTTAAGTAAGTCTGGGCTGAGACCTGAGCAAGTGTGGAGCCTTGCTGAGAGCAAGTGGAGTTGTGAGATTGCCAATTGAGTTTGGTGGACGCAAGCAAGGGGCTTGTTGGAGCTACTTGTGATCCTTATTAACGGTAAATCAAGTTTGATTTTCAAGGCTCAGTTCAACACTGAGCCTGTAGAAGCTATAGAGCTGAATGTATGTGTGTGTTCATGAGTGTTCTCCACCCACTCTGATCACAGAGTATTGAGCTCTCATGTAGAGTTTGCATTGAGCTTAGGCTCTTAAATGACTGGTGCTACCTAAACAGTACATGTGGAGCAAAGGGTTGCTCATGTGCAGCTCTAGTGTTTACTAGAGTTGTGTGTAGTGAAAGCTAGTGTAAGCTAGTGGAGGCTCGTTGTAACAAGTAAGGCTTGGTGAACGAGTGATTGCTTATTGAAGCCTGTTGGAAAGTGTAAGAAGTCAGCTGAGGTTCACAGGAACTGTTGAGAAGACAATTTCAGGTAACTGTTTGTTGAGAACAACTGTAAGGTGTACAAACATTGGGGAGAGCTCCACCTTCTCCATTTGTTTGTGAGTTTGCTCCAGGGGGAGTAGTAATTGAGCTGTTTGAGCTCTTAAAAATGACTGATTGTTAATTAAGAGTTCTGTGTGGGTTGAGGCTCCTTAAGAGCCAGTTGAATATTTTGCCTAAACTTAAGAAATGTGGGCCTGTGCCACCGAGGCCCGTTTGAGTTTAGTTAAATTTTGGAGACATTAAGGGCAGTGTCTGTACAGTTGTCCAGTAAGGGGACAGCTGGGGTTAACAGAGAGGGACTGTTACCTTTTTTCTTTTTCTTTTTTGTTGTACTTTTGACTGCGTGAGTGCTGGTAGTCCAGTTTTCGTGTTTTGTTTGTGTAGAGGGACTTTTGTAAGGTAGATCGTCACCTGGGGAGACACGACAGCCCTGTACAGGGTTGGGTTTGCCTGGGTGGCGTTTTATTCTTTTTGGCCGGACTCACCGGTCCACCATTTCTTTGAACTTTTTATTATTTAGTTTTTCTTTTGGATGCTGAACCAGATGAGGGCACTCCAGTCCTGGTGGGAGAAGCCTGGGAGGACCTTGCCAGCTTGGAGTGCTTTATTTTAGGTTCAATAAAATTTGTTTTACGATAATTCTTTTTCTGTGTCTAGTGTCCACTTTGTATGTTTTGGCCTTTACCGGCCGTAACATAGGTAAAAGTGGCTATTAATGAGACACTTGACTTGCCATATCAAGCCACTTTCATCTCACGCCGGAACTCCTGGAGCAAACAGCAAATCAGCTGCATTTCGCCGCTCCGCCCAGGTGAAAGGCAGCAGATTTGACCATCGAAGTGCATTCCTTAAGGAAATTTTTCACTGCGAGAAAACACTGAATAAACGTGCACGTTATTCATGAGCATTAACATTTATTTTTTAATCATAATGTCCCAGTGGCTTTTAAACCCCAAAATACATTGCGGCATAGACTGGTTCATCCCAAAGATCCGGTCCCCCGGCCATCTCCTCCGTGGTCCACACTGCTCTCACCCACCTGGATCAGAAGGACTCATACGTGCGTCTGCTCTTTGTGGACTTCACATCTGCCTTCAACACCATGATCCCCCAAACTCTGATAGACAAACTATCCACACTTGGACTAAGCCCCTCTATTTGTAACTGGGTCTTAGACTTCTTAACAGACAGACCACAGTCCGTGAAGATCCACAACTTCTCCTCCTCCACCATCACCCTCAGCACTGGCTCTCCTCAGGGATGTGTGCTGAGCCCTCTTCTGTTCACTCTGCTCACATATGATTGTATAGCCACACATCCAGGCTGTCATATTGTTAAGTTTGCAGATGATACAGCTGTGGTGGGATGCATCACAGATAATGATGAATCCAGCTACAGACAGGAGGTGGAACATCTGGAGAGCTGGTGCAAAGAGAACAACCTTCACATGAATGTGAAGAAGACGAAGGAGATGATTGTGGACTTCAGAAGGAACAAACACACCCACACCCCACTGTATATAGGTGGATCTGCGGTGGAGGTGGTCTCCAGCTACAAATACCTGGGTGTACACTTGAATGATAACCTCAGCTGGAGCAATAACACCACCAGCCTGATCAAGAAAGGTCATCAGAGACTCTACTTCCTCAGACGGCTGAGACGAGCCGGTCTGAGAAGCCCAGTCCTCACCTCGTTCTACAGGTGTGCAGTGGAGAGCGTCCTGTGCTCCAGCATCAACGTGTGGCATGGAGGCTGCACAGTTGCAGAGAGAAAAGCTCTACAGAGAGTGGTGAAGGCTGCACAGAAGTCTGTGGGAGTCAGTCTCCCCACCATCACAGACATTTACACCTCCAGATGCAGAAAAAGAGCCACCTGCATCATGAAAGACCTCACTCACCCAGCACACTCACTCTTTGCACCACTCCCCTCGGGACGGAGGTTGAGGAGCATCAAATGTAGAACCACTAGACTGAGAAACAGCTTCTACCCTGAGGCTGTCAGACTCATGAATAAATAAATAATAAGAATAAACACTGCAAAATGTCACATCATACTGATACTGATCTGTTTCTTGTTGCTGCGTTCATCTGTGACCATCTGCTCATGTTCGTGCTGCTGTTTATAATGATGTTTTTCTACTACATTAGGGCTTAGTGTATTACTAGCTGATGTGATGTCTCTCTTAGTTAATCCTAGATGTTATTATTGTATTTCTCTTGCATTTGTTGTTGGATGTAACTGGGACCCTGTGTACATAATCTCGTTTTCAACACATGTACTACATGCGGTGCAAATGACAATAAATTCTCTCTGACTCTGACTCTCTCTGACTCTGACAAACAGAGTAATATTGTGTATGCTGTTCAGTGTCAGGAGGGCTGTGATCAGTCTTATATCGGGGAAACTAAACAGCCACTGGCCAAAAGGATCGACCAGCACAGAAGATCAACATCATCAGACCAGGACTCTGCGGTCTACACTCATCTCCAGGCCAGCGGTCACTCTTTCAGGGATGAAGATGTTCACATCCTTGATAGAGAGGAACGACGGTTTGAGAGAGGAGTAAAGGAGGCCATCTTTGTGAAAAGAAACAGTCCATCATTGAACAGAGGTGGAAGCCTCCGGGTTCAACTGTCCCCCTCTCTTACAATGCTGTTATTGCTAGTATCACTCAGCCCTCTGTGAATAGCAAGCAACCATCAAGGCACTAACAATCTATCATTAGGCTGATGGTCCTCCCTAATCATGTGAGCAGCTGGTTTTGGCTGTCAGCAGCAAACTAGTTGATCTACTATGAGAGGGTGCTATTTATAAGACTGAGCTGAATACAGCTCCTCAGACTGAAGAAGTCTTTCGGACCCAGTTTGACTCTGCTTGTTTAAAGGCTCTGAATCAAGTGGCTCCTATTAAATCTATAAGACCAAAACTCAGGGCAGAACCGTGGCTGAATGACACGACCAGAGCTGTTAGGCAGCAATGCCGAAAGGCGGAGCGAAAATGGAAAAAAGACAGACTGCAGGTCTCTTTTCAGATGGTAAAAGAGAGCTGGCGCCGATATCAGAAAGCAGTGAAAACTACTAAATCACAATACTTCTCTGATATCATTGCTGCAAACTCGCGCAATCCTCGAGTTCTGTTCTACACCCTAAACTCTGTTCTCCACCTCACTGAACAATCACCCTTAGAAGCCTTGACTGATCTGTGCGAGAACTTCCAACATTTTTTTTTAGATAAAATTGCAACCACCCGGGCTCTCATTTCTCCTCCAACTCATGATCCATCCATCCCACCTAAATCTGTTACTGTTTGTGACCATTTTGAACCAGTCTCTCTGTCCTCTCTAGAGCAGGTCATGTGCAGCCTGAAACCATCTGGCTCCCCCTTTGATGTGGTCACCCCTCGGCTACTAAAGGAGGTTTTCCACACTCTGGGTCCCTCCATTCTCTCTATTGTAAATAGCAGTCTATCCTCGGGTGTGGTGCCAAAATCATTAAAACATGCTGCTGTTCAACCCCTCCTGAAAAAAACCAAACCTCGACCCTTCAGTATTATCCAACTTCAGGCCTGTCTCCAGACTCCCCATTTGTATCTAAACTTCTAGAGAAAATAGTTGAGTCCCAGTTGAAGTGCTTCCTGGAGGATCACGCTATCCCCGAGTTATTCCAGTCTGGCTTCAAATCTCTCCACAGCACTGAGACTGCTTTACTGAAGGTTTTTAACGACATCTTCCTATCCACAGACACTGGTGACTCTGTGCTGCTTGTCCTATTGGACCTCGCATCCGCTTTCGACACCATCGACCATGAGATCCTCATTGCTAGGTTGGAGCAGTGGGTTGGCATCTCAGGGTGAGCCCTAAACTGGTTCAGATCCTACCTCTCTGACAGATCCTTTTGCGTTTCCATCAATGGTTTTAGTTCTGCAGTGGCGGCTCTTAAATGGGGGGTTCCGCAGGGGTCCATCCTGGGTCCTCTCTTGTTCTCCTTATACCTGCTGCCACTCGGTGCTATTTTCCGGAAACACAACATACCCTTCCACTTCTACGCTGATGACTGTCAAATTTACTTCCCCCTAAGACAAAATGGTACAGGCTCTATTCAACCTCTGCTCGACTGCCTGGCTGACATCAGGGACTGGATGGCTTTAAATTTCTTAAGCTTCAATGATAAGAAGTCTGAAGCCATATTGTTCCTTCCCAATGACACAACCTCAAACCACTGCATTGACCTGTCTGCTCTACCCCTGTCTGAAAAACAAAAAGTCACAAATCTGGGAGTGATAATGGATCCTTCCATGAAACTCAACAGTCATGTAAACATGATCGTCAAATCCTGTTTTTTCCAGCTGAGGCGACTGTCTAAGCTGAAGCCCATATTATCAAAAAATAACCTGGAGACAGTGATTCACGCATTCATTACATCTAGGCTTGATTACTGCAATTCACTTCTGCTTGGCGTCAGTCAGGCCACCATTGCACGATTACAACTGGTTCAGAATGCAGCAGCCCGATTTTTAACCAGCACATGCAAAAGAGAGCACATTACACCAGTCTTGGCCTCCCTTCACTGGCTACCGGTTCACCTTCGAATCCAGTTCAAAATTCTCATGTATGTCTACAAATCACTGAACAGTCTCGACCCCGCCTATCTCTCAGATCTGATACACCCATATGTCCCTCCACGTGCTTTGAGGTCAGAGGACCGGGTACTCTTAAGAGTTCCAGAAACTCGCCTTAAGCGCAGAGGAGACAGGGCCTTCTCTGTAGCAGGCCCAAGACTCTGGAACGAGTTACCACTGCTCATCAAACAGGCCCCCTCCCTCTCAGTTTTCAAATCCCGGTTAAAAACTCACTACTATTCTGTTGCTTTCAACACCAGCTGATTTGTATTTGATCGTTTTATTTATGATCTGCAATGTTTTTATGTTTTTCGTGTTGTACTTCATTGTCTGTGTTGCCTGTTGCTTGTTTGTTTGTTCAGCACTTTGGTGTGGACTTGCTCCTGTTTAAAGTGCTTTATAAATAAAATGGTATGGTATGGTATGGTATGGAAAGACGTAACGTTTCGACATTTTTTTGTTTTGTTTTTTGAATGTCCAGAGGACCAGGCTTAACTTTTTTAGATTTTTCTACCTGGATTATTGAGCATGCATCAGGATATTTCTTCAACATCTTCCTCTTCTCTTGCCTTTATGCTGCTGTATTCATTCATACCCTGCTCACTACAGACTCATGTTCGGGTAGCTGTTTAATATACCATATTATTTTACATTATTAATGTTTAGCGTATATCTTAGTGTAAATCTTTGATCCTTATATACTGTACTGTACCGTATACTTTATCTTTTTGCTATTTTTGGGTGTAACTGGGACCTTGAGTATAAAATTTAATTCCACCTCCTGTACCACATATGATGCAAATGCCAAAAAAGAACCTTGAACTCTTGCTGAAAACTTTACAAGTCTGATATGGCAATGGACCAACTGGTGTTTTCGTACCCGCCTGAGGGTCCTCCACTTTGCAATTGTCTTGTTGAGTCTTTGAGAGGACGCAGGCAACAGCCGTGTACCACTCCAACTCATAAACGCACAAATCAGGAGAAACTCTAAGAAGGATAGGAGGACTCTCAAAATCTCCTGCAAGAAAGTTTAGAGAAAATCAAATATTCAATATTAAAAAAGCAGAACCTGAAAAACGCCAAGGCCCTAACAAAAAAACAATGTGAATACCCGTCACATAGCAAAGTCTTATGTATAAGGACATCATAAAAACGCCACAATCATCTTATTAAAACTTGTTCATTTCAATTTTAGAGTGAATACAGCAAGACAAACTGCAGAAGTGGTGCATAAAGAAATAAAATATTCAGCAATAACTCAGTAATCATCCCCTGTTCGACCTCATCACTTTGTTAAAATACCTGGTTTGCATTTGAGAGTCAGGAAAGTTTGGATCCTGGTCTTCTTGTTACTGGGACAAATGCTTCCATCAGTATACACCAGTCTGATGTCACTTCCTGTTTTAGTCATCTGAGGAGGAGCGAGGAAGCTGCCCAGGCTGATGGTTTGGTTATTCTTATCTGGACGAGAGTCAGACTCAGTAAACTTTGCACAGATCAATATTATTATTATACAGTATATACTTTTTTCCCCTTACCCACAGCGCAGATGGAGGCCTCCTCTGGACACACAGCAGCACCTCCTCTTGGGATGATTTTGTGACAGACGTTCAGGTAGTACCGAGATTTGTGAGTCGGGTTTGAGCCCGATTGTGCAGACGTAGAATCCACAGCCTCCCAGTTCTCACTGTCACCTGACTCTGCAGCAGCAAGAAGAGAAATGGGGAAATAGACATTATGACAAAAGATTTGTCACAAGAAAACAAAGTACGATGATTAACAGATGCTACATTAAGATATTAAAGAGAATACAACCAATATTTGACTGAAACAATAACAGTAAAAGTGTTGTTTATATATTTTCTCCAAGCAGTCTGACTTTCTTTGAAATATTATTAAAACAATTTGATTAAAACTTCAAGCTTTCTGTAGGGTTCATTTTTCCTCAGACTTTATCCGTTTGCTCTCTTGGTTTCAGTCCAGAAACAAATTACTTTCAAAATAAAAGTATTTTGTTAGTTTATTAAGGCACTTAACTCTGAGCTATGAGTCACTCATGTCTGAAAATGTTCCTAAACTCAAGGAATAAACGAGCAGTGCACCAGTGTCCCCTGTCGCACAGATTTGAACAGTGAATGTTTGCAGTTTTTGAGATGAGTGTGGTATTTTTTTTTTTGGATTGGAATTGAACAGAATGCAAATAAACCTTAATGTTTTTGGTGTAAGATATTCAAGTGGGTTGGAGTTACACTGTGGGGAATAGACGTAGGGTTTTGTTTACCGTAAACACCGGTGTATAATACGCACCAGTGTATAATACGCTTTGTCCAATACAGTATTTGGAAATAAATCAGAAAAATCGGTAGATATTACGCTTCGGTGTATAATACGCGCTGCCGTGACAGTCTTTTTTATGGCCACTAGATGGCGCCAGGATACGCCTCCAGGTACAGTCTGCAGGTAAACAGACTACAGGGCGCATTAGCGCCCATAGCGGCCGAAATTGGTACTGCACCATTTTAAGGCCAAAATGAAAAACAGCGAATCAGAGCCAAAAATGGGTCTAAAAATATGGGAAAAAATCTGTAGATAATACGCTTCGGTGTATAATACGCAGGACATTCAAATGAGCAATAAAAGTGCGTATTATACACCGGTGTTTACGGGTACTTGTTTTGCTGCCACCCCACTACCCCCACTCACATTCACACCATAGAATAAAGCTTCATCCTGGGCCACGCCAATCAGTTGAGGAAACCATACTTTTAAGCAAAATAAAAACTAGAAAACAAACACATATATATGGTGGAAGCCATCTTGGATTTTGATGTGGAAACCCACTTTTCTAAAGGAATCTTATCCTCGATATAGCCACACACCAAAATGGAAGACAAGTGTAGTGTCAACACATAAGTAATCCATTTTGAACTGGATCTTAAAAAGTTATGTCTCACCAGTAACTGGCCACAAAGATAATTTGTTCCCATTTCTTGAGTTGAATGTATACAAAATCACCAGAATAAGCACGATTTGACAGATAAACTAAAGGATGTGGCGTCTCCCAGGTTCTGTCTTTATTGGATTTTTTTTTTATAAAACACCACTATCAAATACCATAATTTTTGGGCTATAGGCTGCTACTTTTTCTCAGGATTTGAACCCCACGACTTATACAATGCTCTGGCTAATTTACTGATATTTTATTTTATTTTTTTGATGGGCTAACGAGCTTCCTTCTGCCCAAAACATTTAGCTCTGTCACAGGCTCGGGCATCTGGTTAGGATGCCTCCTGGACGCCTCCCTGGTGAGGTGTTCCGGGCATGTCCCACCGGGAGGAGACCCAGAGGAAGACCCAGGACACGCTGGAGGGACTATGTTTCTCGGCTGGCCTGGGAACGCCTTGGGATTCCCCCAGAGGAGCTGCTCCAAGTGGCTGGGGAGAGGGAAGTCTGGGCCTCCCTACTTAGGCTACTACCCCCGCGACCCGACCCCGGATAAGCGGACGAAAATGGATGGATGGATGGATGGACACCCGGGCACTCACATAGCTGCCCAGTACATGTCTCTCTTGGGGGGTGGGTCCTCATGACTCAATGAGACTACCTGCATAAATCAAGGTAAAAATAATAATAATAATAATAATAATAATCTGACCAATGAAATTACAGAACAGATCACAGTGAACCAATGAAACGGAGCGGAGAGAACGGGGAGGGGGGAATCCCCCCATGCACAGAGCAACTTTTGCTCCGTGGAGCACAAGCTTGCAGCAGGAGGAAAATGAAGATGGCGGATCAAGTTCAATTCTGTCACTGAAGAAAATGACTTTAGTGTTTTTAATGCACAAGAGTAAGTGGAACATAGCAATCAGTGTCTTGATGCATGCTCAATAATAAAGGAAGAAAAAAAAAAGTGTCAGTCCTCTGGACAGATTTAAAAAAACTAGCAAAGAAAAAATTGTACAAACGTTTCGTCTTTCATCCGAAAGACATCTTCAGTCTAGCAATCAGTGATTTTTTTTCTGGTAAGCTTTTTTTTGTTTGTTTTTTAACCAGCCACGTTAAAGGCATTGTTCAGAAAAAAATATTTATGTGTTTTTGTATGTTACCAGTACTTATTTCATTAAAAGTAAAAAATAAAAAAATAAAAAAGGTTTGTGTAAATGTGAGTTTTCATTAATGTTATCATTTTAAAAACACTCCGTTTGTTCAAACTTGATTGTTTATCATAATGTGCTCGTAATGTTGACAAAAGGAGTATGGGTCACAACGGAACTGCCTAAACACCATATAAAATATTTATCTGAGAAGACCTTTTGTTCTAAACTGTACACCGTCTTGGACTGTTCTGCAACACTTATCTTATGATGACAGAAGTTGTTTTCCACTGTTGTATCATGTTTTTCACTCCCACTAACTGCTAAATAAAAGACGAGCAGAAAGCAACAATAATTTGAAGCTCACAGTAGGCACCTTTAGGGTGTTTTCTGTGGCTTCCCTTTTTGAAAAAAGCTGTTCAAAATCTCACTTTGTTATTTTGTTTTAGGTACAAAGGAGAATACCTATCAGTAAATATCTCAAGTTACAACATGGACATGTTTTGTGTGTGTGTGTGTGTGTGTGCATGGCATTTTATAGTATAGGGTGTGCTCTGTAGTCCGGAAATTACTGTAGTTCCCATTTGTCTGAAATACCAGTACCGGTAGTTATTTATTTTTTTAGGCTTGATACTGTTAA
>JBBPBX010079536.1:0-16365 GCA_038048925.1 Garcialebias charrua
GGTCTGACTGTTCAGTTCGTGGCGAGCCACTTTCAGCGGTGAGTGAGCTTTCCCCCCCTTGCTCTGACGAGGGTTGCTCAGACTCCGTAACAATGAAGTCATGGTTACAGTCAATGTTTTGTTGACTGTCACATTCTGGACTGTCAATGATTTGACTGTCATTACCCTGATTGTCAGCAACCTGACCATCAGTATCTTTGTGACTGCCAGCAACTGTGGCATTGTTGTTATTTGTGTGCTCTGAGCATCTGTCAACGACAGTGCTGCACAATACTCCAGGCTTGTTATCCTTGCCTGTATCATCCAAATCTTTTAAAAACCGACGTAATTTCTCCATGTCCTCTGGGGACAGAGAATTACGGCCTTTCCTCTGGGACTTTTGCGACTTTTTTCCTGTCTCGGACTGTTCTGTTCGAGGGGTAGGAGGAGCAGGTCCACGGCTCGGGGGTCCCTTCCGGGACCACCCTGGTTTCGGGGGTCCCCTCTGGGACCGCCCTTGGTTCGGGGGTTCCTGCTGGGACCACCCTTGGTTATATGGGTTACCCCTGTACCCATAATCTGTACTCCTTGGACGCGCACCCCCCTTTTGATCCTTTTGTTCACCCTCCGTGTTTTGTCTGAGCCACCCTGGCTTCTTTCTCCAGCGGATACCCCCACTTTGTGGTTTGTCGGGTTGAAAGGTCTGTTTCTTTTCGCCTGTCGGTGGATAGGGAGCTGGTGCTCGCGTCCCTTCCAGTTCCAGCGATTGGGGTTCGACTCTCGCACTCGTGAACACCTCTACGGGTGTTCTGCATTCCATGCGGGCCTCGAAAACATTTACGGCGCATTGTTTCATTTCCTTGATGGTTTTGTCTCTGAAATTAGCCATCACTTGTACTGACTCTTTTATATCAGGGTGGAGGTTTTTACCGAAAAGGTATTTAAAACCTACTTCGTCCTCCATGCCCGGTTCATTGCGATTACCAAAGAAAGCCTGGAACATTCTCTGGTAATATGCCTGTGGATGCTCTTTCTTACCTTGCACGACCTTCTCGGCATCAGGGTAGCCACCAGGCCCCATGTTTGGAGTGAACTCTCGTATAAGAGTATCACGCAACAGTTTGTAATCTGTTTTCATGGCGTCTGGTTGGCGATCAATGAAGGCATATACAGGCCAGTCTGCGGTGAGCCTGATCAGTGCAATTTTATCCTCAGCAGTAGCATTTGGAAAATTACCCAGTTGGAAGTCAAGAGAGTCTAGGTAGGTCTTTGTATGGATTGAACCCAACGGCCCTGGCTCAAAGCGTTTAATGTATCTAGAAAGCTTCTGGAGTTCAGGTATTGGAATAGAAAGGTTAGCACCATTGCTATTCCCATTTACCTGTGATCCATGTGCAGGTGTTGTTGTTGAGGACGCAAGTCCCTGCTCCGACTGGCGGGTCTTAACAGGTACGGTGAGCAATTCTGCATTACCGCGTGGAGGTGGTGGGGGTGTGAAGCCTTGAGACTGCTTTGCCACAACATCCACCCATCTTTCCCTTTCTTTAAAAAGGTTTTCTTTAGTTAAGGTCAGTTCCACCTTACTTTCAGTCACTTCTCTGCGTAAACAATCAACTTCAGTTTGTAGCGCTGTGCACTGTTCACTGAGTTTTTTATTTTCCTCGAATTGAGTGCTCTCTTTTAGTTGTTCTTTTAATCTATCATACTCAATTTTCAACCTTGTGCACAGGTTGTGGGTTTCTTCTCTTTTTTCCTTGTTCTCTTGTAATTCTCTAGACAGCGATTGTATTTCTTGCTGTAATTTTTCATTCTCCCTGACAGACTCGTCATATTTTCGTCCTCTGGAACGAATGTTTTCCTCATATGACTGTGCTTGCGACTGTATTTCATTTTTTAAACGTTCAGTCTCTGTATTTGTCGTTTTCTGGTATGACACAAAATCTGAAGTGGTACCTTCGTGTTTAGTTTTCTCATCAGCCAGTTTCTCCTCAAGGTCCACACACCTCTCCACTTCATGGTCCAGTCTGGCCTTCAACAGAAGGGCCAATTTGGCTAGACGGTCGGCGCTGAGCTTTTTCCCATCTTTTTTGAGAATGCTTGTTGTTAGATTTTCTAACTCTGTGTTCAGAGTGGAGGTGTCCATTGCTGCTATCTCCTCACCGTACTTCACGAGGGGTTTAGTTAGCAGCTTTAAGGCATTATCAACACAATCTGTGTCCTCTGACTCAGTGTCTGAATCCTCCTGCGCTGGGATTTTCTCCTCACCATCAGCATCCTTCAAGGATGAGGATGGTACAACGTCATCTGATTGTGTATCCATATTTGTTTTGAGTCTGTAAAAATCAACAAGCTGGTACATGCAGGTGTTATTCGAAAAAGAAATTCGTTATCAAATTAACCTTACTGTTTTAAATGTACACAGAAAAACGTTAAAAATGCTATTTTTAACCAAAAGTGTACAGTGTACGCCAATGCTGTTTAAAATTTTGAATGTGGAAATGCTCTGCTCTCCATCAACTTTTCTTTTTTATTTAATTTGAAAATCAAATAAAAGATGCTTTTTGAGTGTTATTTTAAATCTCTTCAGTATTTAAAACGAGCATCAATTGTTCGTCTGTACCTCTGTTATTCAAAAATTCTTTATTTAAAATAAACAGGATTTTTTGTTTGTGTACAGAACAATTTTAAAGCTGGTAATTTTTACCATAAAAATTGCTGACTTTATGAGGTGTTGAGAGAAAACTCATCTATTAACGTCCAGCAGGGGGCAGCGTCGAGTATGTTATCACGAAGCGACTGAGTTTAAATCAGTACATGGAAAGAAAACAACCTATTAGGGTTAGTTTTCAGTAAGAACGTGATAATTGCTCGAACCGCGTTCTTGTCAGAGACAAGTTTATGTTGCTAGACAGTGTTGATGGCTTCAGATGAGTGTTTAAGTGTGTGTTCGTGTGTGAACGAGTGTGAACCAGCGAGTGTGACCTGTCACTCAAAGTGCGGCACCTGGAAGTGACGACAAAAATGGGCGGGCCAACGCAGCGTGCGTAGCGCGTCACCAGCTTCTTACGTGAGCGAGGCGGAGCTCGCTACAACATACGTGACGTCAACAAATCAATCACAGCATATGTAGTTCATTCTCCAAGCATAAATGGCGAATGTAGTTTCTTACCTTCGACCAATGTAGCGCCGGAAATGACGACAAAGTGGGCTGGTCGCAACGGCGTGCGACGTGATTGACAGCTCACAACAGCGAATCAGCGTTCGCCACAAGAGTGATTGACAGCACACAACAGCGAATCAGCGTTCGCTACATGAGTGATTGACAGCACACAGTACTCGTTTCATCCAATCACAGCTCATAAACAAACATGTAGACACACGTCTTCTTAACGTTAGCTTGCACAGCAGACCACAACTTCATAGACTCTTAAAAACAACTCAAACGCTACAATTTAACTTCCCAAAATGCTGAAACATGCGGCGCACATCTAGACAGGCCAACTTAGTCACGCTCAGTAACCCAGCACTGCAGCTGTTGAACAAACACGGACTCTCTCGGAGTCACTTCAAGGTCGGTTCCGTCCACGTTAAAGGAGCAGAAAACTCGGGTCAGAACCCATTATCCGACAACGTTCTAACATATATGCTGCTTCGACCTTCTTTAAAATGTAAAATACCACAACAGCAATCTTGTAGATGTTAAATTAGCTTCCAGGGCAGGCAGTTTGACTCGGCGATCAAACAACAAAGCTCCGTACAGGAGTCTGTGCGAGTGAGCTGGATCGGAACCGAACCAGAACCTCCACAGACTACGGCTGACAAAAACTTCACCTGAATGCTTCCAACAGCGTGTAACAGAGTTGAAACAATAATAATCTCACAGCTTCAAATGATAAAAACATGCAGAATCTGCCTGTCTTGAACACCTCAGCCAAATTATTATCCTCAGAGTTTAAAACTTGGATCCCACTATGCCAACCATGACGTTACAGTTCATGACTGAGACCACAGATTTATCAATAAACTTTTAGAAGCCGATACGAGGCCACCAGATGTAAAGGGTTTAGAGGGGGTCAGTTTAATACTGACCTCCTTTTTACCTTAATTTACTTATTCAGATTGAATAGTAATTTCACGGATTCTCTTCTTTTTCAGTTTATTCAATATTTCTGTGATCTTTATGATGGATAAATAAACAGAGCCATTAAGTGACAATGGACACGTTAACTTAGTTTGATATGTCAAAGAGACACTATCATTTATTTAAAATAAATCAACTAAATTAACACCATTACACTTGATTGACATGATTTCACTTTCTTTCAATTCAAATACGTCAGCACACTTGATTTAACACAACAGACATAAATACTAGATGTTACACATATTTAGTCTGAGGGGCATTTCAGCTTAAAATAGTTTCCAGCTTAAGATTGAGAGGGAAAGGGAAAAGGAGGAATAAGAGGTTGGAGAGATTAAGTTATTTATCTCGAGTGTAACCAGAGATGACACTTTCCATCCGACTTCGGCTAAATCCCAGGTACGTTTGTAAACAGCTTTACCTTTTGACGATGCGTCTGATAAAGATATTACCAGCCTCCCAGGTGCACAGAGTCCTTCCGGCCCTCGTACGTCTGAACTGGTCGTTTACTTCCAACGTCTCCTCGGATCCGCGTCAGCCGTCAGAAACATGTGGCAGCTTCTGGCCGACTTCAAGACGAGATGTTTCTCAAAGAAAGTTCATTAGGAACTTTGGAGCTTTTGCTCGGGGAACTGGATGGAGGCGTCCATCAGTTCTAGCTGACAAGTTAGTCTTTGGCTCTTGACCAAGCTTGACCAGCTGCAAGGCAGAGAGCTTTCAGGTCTCTGTCCATTCAAACTCTCTGTCCATTCAAAGACTGAAGCGTTTCCGCACAGTTAGAACTTAAAAAGAGACTTAGAGAGGAGAGAAACTTGTCTCTTTTTCATTGGTCCACTTGTTATCACTATTCAAGGTGAAATTCAGCACAGAGAAGGAAATTGTTTAGGAAAAGTATCTGAGTGAGAGACTTTCAGACGCTAGATGAGAGTTTTAGCTGAAACTCGACAAAAACAATTTCAGTGTAAGTCAGTTTGACATTTTAGCTGAACTTTGACACCTTTTCACTTGCAGAAATGACACATTGATGTTTCACATTTAAAGAATAACAGCATATAACATATATCATGAAAATGACAAAAGTTATTCTTTTGATTACATTAGAATAAAATCAAAGGTAGAAATAGTCTCTTTTGGTGACTATATTCTGATTACAACTAATGGAATGATTTTGTGATAAATGTCTTGCTTTACTGAGAGGTCAGTAAAGATCATTTCTGGACAGTTCAAAAACCTTAATTTGACTCTGGGTAGGTCCACTACAACATGTAGAAACTAAATGTAAGAAAGTGATTAACCTCATGAAAGCAGTAGCTGGAAGTGATTGGGGGGCAGATAAAGAATCTTTGTTGAATATATATAGAGCACTAATGAGAACAACTATGGATTATGGATGTATAGTATACAATGCAGCAGCAAAAACTACATTAAAAACTCTTGACACGTTGCAATACAGGGCATTAAGGATAAGTACTGGCGCAATAAAATCCACTCCCACTAATGCTCTTTTAATAGAGACAGGAGAGACTCCGCTAGACATTAGGAGAATAAAGCTAGCACTTAATTATTGGAACAAACTTAAAGGCAGCGGCGGTGAAAATCCTGCAACAAAAATTATTCAGAACTGTTGGGAGTACTCCGAATATCAAAGGGCTGGATTTGGATGGATGGGAAATAAGTGGGCATCTATTTATGGTTTAGAAAACAAAATATTCTCCAGGAGTAATTCAATAAGTGTTGTACCTCCTTGGTTATTTCCAAATACTAAAATTGATATGACAGTTGTAGAACTGAAACGAAAATGGAATTTATATGAAATGGGGTTTAATACCAGTGCTTACCTTAGACAATCGTATTCCAATTATTTGCAAATTTTCACAGATGGCTCTAAAACCGCACATGGGTGTGTGGGAATTGGGATTTACGTTCCAGAATTTAAGACGACAATATCCAAACGCTTATCGGATCAACTGTCTGTATTCACGGCAGAGATGGTGGCAATAATCATCAGCCTGCAGTGGGTGGAAGAGGTCAGACCGGACAGAGTGGTTATTTGCACAGATTCCAAGTCGGCCTTAGACAGTTTACAGTCTAAAGGGGAATGCAGGAAGGATCTTATAATTGAAATATATAATAGTTTGTACAGGCTACACAGGGGAGGGATGGACATTCAGTTTTGTTGGGTACCAGCACATGTGGGGGTGAAGGGAAATGAAGCTGCAGATAGACTTGCAAAACAGGCTACGGGAGCACAAATAACAATTCCTATCGCATTTGGTATAGGTGAAGGAAAAGCATTAATCAGGGAAAAAGGAACAGAAATATGGCAGAAAAAATGGGATGAAGATAAAAAGGGAAGAAAGCTGTATACCTTACAAAAGTCAGTGAAATTACAGCAATTCAAAGGAAGAAACAGAAGAGAAGAGGTAATTATGATGAGACTGAGGGTAGGGCACTCTTATTTAAATGACTTTTTATATTTAATGGGGAAAAGAGATAATGATAATTGTGAGGCTTGTGGGGAAAAGGAAAGTGTGGAACATGTACTGTTGACGTGTACAAAGTACACGGCAGAAAGAGAGAGGATGAGGGAAAAAGTCAGTGAGATGGGGAGAGAATGGAGCTTGAAAGGGATATTAGGGACAGAAGGGAATAAGGAGGACGTCAATAGGACAAGGAAAGCATTATTTACATTTTTAAGTCGCACAAAACTCAGATATAGATTGTAAGTGGAGTTAAGAGGTTACACACTCCTGCACAGTAGGTGGCGGTATGCACCTAACAGTTGTTTGCGATCCGCCATAACTCAAAAGAAGAAGAAGAAGAAGCTCTTTGCAGAGGTTGGGTGCAGAGGTTTTCTGGTGAGAGAGCCTGCTGTACAGTTTGTTCTTAGTGCTTTTGGTGCACTTTGTGTGGTTTAGGTGTGTTCTCTGCCCACTCCTAAACGTTTGTGATTAAGCTCCATTGAGGAGATGAGGACTCTAGATTCTTAAGAGTTGTGTGTGGAGGTTTATGCAGAGACTCTTTTAAGGTCTGCTGCATGTTTTGGGTAAGGAGTGCTTTTAGTGCTCTGTGTATGTTCAGTAGTGTCTCCACCCATTTCTGAACATTTGTGTTTTAAGCTGCATAGGCAGTGGTGACTCTTCATACTAGAGTGTGGCCTGAAATAGCAGGTTACTGGTATCATGCCAGTGTGTTTCACCTGAGCTGCGGGAGCTGCAGGTTGATTGTGAGTGGAACTCCAGGAGGTCCTCCGTCCCTCCTGGCCTTTAAGTAGGAGTACTCTCACTGGAGAGTGTGTGTGATTAAGCTAACAGAAGCTTGTGTGTGGACTCTAGCTTTAGAGTATTGAGTGCTTTGAGAGGAATCACAGGTCCGCCTGAGGGTTCTGAGGATTCTGGTACTTCTGATCGCTGTGATCCTTTTTTTTGAAACCTTTTTGAAACCTGTTGGACTCTTTATCAGCCTCAGGGCTACAAAGAGGGATTCGTGTTATTATTATTATTTTCATTCCTTTGATACTTTTGGTCAGTGAGTGTGGGTAGTCCTGTTTTTCGTCATTTTCCAATTATAGGAGTTTTATTTGGCTTTTTGACCATAGTCCGGCGCCTAGAGGATTTTGACGGCCCCATAAGGGTATGGATCTGTCTTACGGCGTTTTCCTCAGTTTGGCCTGACTCACTGACCCACCATTCGTTTGTTACGTTGTTTTTTTTATTTATTATTTTTCCTTAGGACGCCTGAAGAGGTGAAGGTGGGCTCCGGACTCCAGAAGAGCTGATCCCAAGACGCACCTGACGACCTGGAGCAGATTTTTAGTTATAGTAAAAATAAACATCTTTTAACCTTTTCTCCTGCGTCCTTTGAATATGTTATTGCCTTCACGGGTCGTAACATAAACTAAGAATTTGGACTTGTAGCAGGGCACCAGAAATTTGATGTAAATTTATTTAAGATTCTCAAAATTAGCTCTCAAATTAAAATGAATATGTTTTGTTCTATTGAAAATAAATCAATGCATTCCACTCAAATTATTACCAGGATGCAAACTATTCCATAATCATAAGCTTTATTGTAATCAAAAGTAAAATAAAATCAAGAAATACAGCAAAATAAAACAAAAGCTTTACATCATCAAGTATGAATTTTGATTTCAACATTGATTGTGTATTAAACCAAACAGCTTGTTGTAAAATTATTGGAAACATGATTGAATTATCCGAGAAATTTTCACAGAAATATTTTGAACAGTAGAACTTTTAATTTTAATTACTCGCAATTCATTCAACCTTTACTTAGACAGGTTAATCCCATTGAGCCTCAAGGACTCATTTACAAGAGACCTGTTTTCAACAAAGAATGACAACAGCAACAACAATGGACAATCATAAGAGAGGCATACAGATTTATTATTATTAACAAATTTAACTAAAAAAAGGTCACACAGAGAGACATTTAGGAGGAGATGTATGAAGGCAGTAGACCAAGAAGTGATTTAAAAATGAAAATGTACCAGTGGTACAATAGAATAGGAAAATAGAATAGGACACACAGGCCTTAATAAATCTCTTAAAATAATTAGAAAGTATGCAACATGACAAGTGCACCAGCAATCTCCCTGAACTGGTTCAACATGTCTTTATGGAATGTCCAGGGTATGAAACAGAAAGAATGCATTTCCAAAAATAAATGAATATTAAATTTACAATGAGGGATGTTTTTAGTAGTGATATCAGTAAAGTTAAAGATCAAATTATAATTTTCTTGAAAAATACAAACTTAATAGAGAGAATTTAGTCGAGTTATTAAATTAATTTTACAGAATTATTATTTTTTCCTGTTTATTTCCTGTCCCCACTCCAGCTCAGTAGGTGGCGGTAATGCACCTTACAGTTGGTCTGCCAATTGCCATAAAACAAAACAAGAAGAGGGGGGGGGGGCTCATTACAGATCTATGGTTCATTAGTTCCCATCCGTACTAATGCCACAAAGCTGTGAGTGCTTGTTAGACACTATTCAACACTAGAATGACTACAGCGCATTAATAAACTTGTTATTTTGGTTATGATGGGTGTACGATAAATTCCCTCAAAATACGATAATCTTATGTCTCTAGTACGATAATCCTACATTTCTCACCTGGCAACACTGATCATTAGTTGGATGCAGTATTTTTTATTTTTGTACATTTTCCTTTGTTACTTTTTTGAAGCTGAGATGGTGTAGAGGCAGGGCAGCCGGCTCAGGACCAGAAGGT
Source organism: Garcialebias charrua (assembly GCA_038048925.1). Lineage (NCBI taxonomy): Eukaryota > Metazoa > Chordata > Actinopteri > Cyprinodontiformes > Rivulidae > Garcialebias > Garcialebias charrua. The sequence continues at coordinate 9,375 of JBBPBX010079536.1, forward strand.
CTCGGGTTCGATCCCCGGTCACGGCATACCTCGTTGTGTCCCTGGGCAAGACACTTAAACCCGAGTTTCTCTCGGTAGGACAGGCAGCGCCTTGCATGGCAGCCTACCGCTACCGGTGTATGAATGGGTGTATGAATGGGTGGATGGCTGGTACTGTGAAGTGTTTTGGGGCCCCTCAAAGGGGGCTGGAAAGCGCTATATAAGTAAGCTCCATTTACCGTTTTCCTATTAAACTTTTTTTCTCAAGTGGTGTCCTTGAACATTAAATTTCCTAAACATATTTTACAATGTTAAGTGTGTACAGTATAGTGTTTGTTTAAATTCATACTGGAAGTTAATAAAAATTTCCATTTGCATTTGACCTTTAATGAATCCTAATAAAATATTACCAGAATCTGCTCAACTGTTATTACGTTACAATTTTTTTGATTCTAGGATGAAGTCAGATAAAAACAGTCAAAAATTCAGAAAGGACAGTTTTCAGTTATCAACCGTCCAACTGTGGCCCCTGAGAGATTCAGCTGAAAGACCTGGTGCAACTTTTATTTGAACCTGCAGAGATTTGAACAGCTGATCTGAAGCAAACAGGCAGGTGTTCAACTGAACTGATCACTCATGCTGTTTGATGGTCTCCTCCATCATCCATCCATCCATTATCTTCTGCTTCCCGGTTGTGGGGGCAGTAGCTTTACCGAATTGTTTTCAAGTCTGTAGCTTATTGTAAAAGCAGTTTCAAAGATCACAGTGTGACGTTTTGCAGTTTTAACATGAACCATGTGCTTATCTTAATAATAAAAGTGAAGATTTTTTAATATATCTTTATTGTAAAAATCTAGCCTGGCCCTCGCCTTCCTACGCAGCTCCTCTCAATTCTCATTTCCCTTCACTGCTCCGTCTGGGACTTCTCCCATAGAGAAGGATTTCGCCGGTAGATTTTTGACCGGACCAATCAGAGAACAGAAGGCGGAGTTTCCGGACCAATCAGAGAACAGAAGGCGGAGTTTTGAACGACGTCGATTTCATGCGCAGTTTGCCCTGATCAAAATGGCTGCCGGCACGAAGGAATGTACAAGAAAACACGGTAAAAAACTATTATTTCTTTGCTGAGAAAAAATATATTTCTTAGCTGACGTTATAGCACAAGTGTTCCTGACCTTAACTGTTCCTAAATCAATTCACGAAATGGTCAAATCTGTTAGATTTAAATTGTTTCGGTTTGACTTTTTATAGACAGCCTCGGGGCGCTACGGAAATAAATGATTAAAAAAATCGAATTTTATCTCAAATGTTTCATCTAGGCCACCAGTCAGTAAATTAAAGCCATATAATTACACACTGATAGCAGAAAAAATATCCACCGAGTGGTTTCTGAGCTGTTTATCTGAACAGTTAGCCTGGCCCTCGCCAGGCTATCTGGACTGGACAGGCTAACGTGACGTATGTTGCAGCTCCACGCAACATACGTCACGGCCAAACGTTAACGATTGGGTAACCTCAGCAGAGGCCACGCCTCCAGCAAGAATCAGTTCTCTATAGAGAAAGTCCAGACCCTAGTACGAAGCGAAGTGAAGGACAAGGGTCTGGTTTTAACCAGGCTAGTAAAAATCTATACTAAAATGGAAAATACATGGGTTTAAAGCAGGCACTGAAGGCAATAAGGTAGGATTATTAATCAGGTTTAAAAGTTACAGCTCATGAGGTACTCCATTAGAGCATGACATCTCTTCCACAACATTCTGTGGAAAAGCCTTTAGTGTTCTTCTTCTAGTGGTGGTTAGTAAATAGCTTAAGGGAGCACTACCGCTACCAGGTGGTAAGAAGAGTTGGATTCTGGACCCCGCCTACAGAACGGGTACAGAAGTGTAAATGGAAACACAACCACACACGAGCTGACCCGAGCTAAACTGAACCGCACCGTAACAGTGGAAAAGGGGCATAGGTGTCTCTTTCAGAAAAGAGTTGATTATCAGAGAGATTTAATTATCATAGTCAGAATGGAACCAGGGGTGGTCAGGATGTAGACTCATCCTGAATTGGGAGATTAACACACACAAAAGAAGTGGGTAGGAGACACAGTGTCTCTGAGGACGTTCTGTGTCTTTGAGGGACACTTTTGTCTCTGATAAGGCCTTGGTTGGATGGACGCTACATAATTTATTTAAAAAAACTACAGGTAGTCATCGACTTACGATGTTTCGCGGTTACGTCACGCATCTTCCATTTAAAAAAAATATATTTTAATTATTTATTTATTTTTTGCTGTAAATTTTAATTTTGAAAGCCGAGTTCCGAGTTCCTTCCGGTTTTGACAGCAGTAGCTTGACAGCAGAAACAGTGGAAAAACACAAAGATCCGCTCTGGACAGAGCTTCACGGCAGAATCAGCAAATCAGTGGACATGTGAAGGCAGAGATTAAATGCTCTGGACAGAGGTTGACGGCGGTTTCACCACAGAATATGGCAGATGGACCAAGCTGACGGCGATTTTACATCGTAAACAAATATTGGATGGACGGACGGACTGAGGTAGGCCACCGTACAGCAAGCAGTTAGCCAGCTAGCTCCATTTATGTGAATGGAGCCTGCTAGGTAGGAGGGAGACGATTCAACTTGCTCCTTCGTCTTTAAAAAACTGTGTTAGGATAGGCTAAGTGCTTTGTAACTGTACAGTACTGTAAATTATTATTTTTTATTTATTTCAAATTATTATTATTTTTAGTATGTTCCGACTTGCGTCGAAATTCGCTTTATGACGCCACGTAAGAACGGAACTCTGGCGTAAGTCGAGGACTACCTGTATATGGTTAGTTTCATTAAAACTAGGGATGGGTAGAATGAAACGCCAAAGCCATCCAGAAAAGACATGTTCACGTTTGACAATGGCACGGACGACCCAATAGATGAACTTGGATTTGACCGAGATCAAAACAATCCCAAGAAAAATAAGACTCCTTTTTTGTCTTCAAAGGAAAAAGGCGAGACCCTTCAGAGACCTCAAACCAGAATCAGTGACATTCTGGAGAGTTTCACTTCAGCACGTCTTCTGGAGAGACCCTCCACGGCTGAGAGGTCCCAAGAGAAGAACTCAAGTGTGAAAGAGACGCTATTAGACGATGGCTTAACCTTCTGGTCGTATCAGCCCACAATGGGGTCCGCTTCTGAGGGTCACCAGTCCCGCCGCCAGTCTGTCAGATTCTCCACAGAGGATGTCAGCCTCTCCACTTTAGAGAAGAAACCAAAACCCACCACCCCCACTCCCAGTCGGCACCGCAACTCGGCTGACTGGCTCGGCCTCAAAACAAATGACAAATCTGAATATTTGGGAGGTCCCAAAGAGGTGAAAGCATCAGCTGAAGCTCCAAAAGTCCTCTCCTCGTCTGCGCTAGAGAGAAAACCTTCTTTAACTGGGAGTCAGTCCATTTCTCTTGGGAAAACGGCAGCGGATGTCCAACCTGAGTCCGAACAGAGCAAATCAGAGGCTCCTAAAAACCAGAGGAGGGGTGATGAAGAGGAGGATGATTGGTTAGCAGAGGCACTAAGCAGGAAGAAGGCTCTGTCGGTGTCAAACACGGAGACAAAAATGTCTACACTGGAGGACTCGTTGGGAGTTGATTCAGTTATTAGTAACCAAGTCACATCTAACTCTCCAAGAGACAAAGAAGACACACTTCCATTCATCAAAGAGCCACGTCCTGCAGCTCATTCCACTCCAGTCAGAGAGGAGCGGACCAGTGAAGTCCCACAACAACAGCAAACTCCAAGCTCATCAGTTGAAGTCCCAAAACAGGTGTCCCTGCCAGCAGACAGTCTGCAGCAGCAGATGATGCTGACTCAGTTGCTGGGCCAAGTGGGGGTTGTTGATGCAGGGGTCCTGCAGAACCTTAAAGAGCAACAACATGGAGGTCAGCAGCTTTTACAGACACGGATTATCCAGTTGGAGGGACAGGTAAAGATGCTGCAGCTAGAGCGAGACCAAAGCCAAATGTTAGAGAATATCCAACAACGGCATGGGCAGGAAGTGGAGCTCCTAGAGAGCACACAGAAGACTCGTGTGAAGCTGCTGGAGGAGTCGGCAGCCCAGCGAGAGACACGAGCACGGCTCGAGTGTGAGGAGCTGATGGAACGACTAGCCGCGTTAACACGATCGGCTGAGCAGGAGCGCTCCGAGCTGCAGGCTCAGTACCATCGAAAGCTGGCTCAAGCTCAGCAGGACCGAGACCACGAGGTGGAGGCTCCGAGACCTCCAGAGGAAGTCCATCCTGGAGATGAAAACAGACCACGAGGATCAGCTTCAGAGACTGAAGAGGCTAAAGGACGGAGAGATAGATGCTGTTACAAGTGCGTGGCACAGAGATGAGCAGCTTCGAACGTTGCAGGACCGACTGACACAGCAGCAGAAAGCCATGGCAGAGGAAATAATCTCCAAGATGGACACTCAGCTCAGTGAGCAGCAACGGCAGCTTGAGAAGGAACGCTGGAAGGCGACGTCAGAGCATGCCAAAGCAGAGTCAACCCAGAGGAGCTTGGAGGAAGAGCGGCACGTCCTCACCACACAGATCAGCATGGAAAAAGAGGAGCTGGAGCGAGCCAAGAGCGCACTGCTGGAAGAACAGAAGTCTGTGATGCAGCGTTGTGCAGAGGAGAGGAGGAGGCTGGCAGCTGAGTGGGCCCACTTCCACACTCAGGAGAAGCAGAGGCAAGAGAGAGCTGAACGGGAGGTCAGCAGCCTCATCGACAGGAGAGAGGGCTCCATCATCAGTCTGGCACAAGAACAAGCTGACCTGAAGCTTCGTACAGCAGAGCTGAAACAAAAGGAGGAGAGTGTGATGCAGGAGAAAGAAACTCTGTACAGACTGAGAGAAGCGCTGGACAGAGAGAAGGAGAGAATCAGCAGCACCGCTCTGAGTCTGAAAACACGGGCCCAGGAATTCGAGGCCTTAAGCAAGGTCGCCGCAGAGAGGTACGAAGCAAGAGAACAGGCGCTGCAGGAGGCAAAACGTGTGGAGGCCGAGCACAAAGCCCAGCTGAGAAACATTCACTCTCAAACGGAGCACCTGAGGCAGCTGGAACAGCGCACACTAAAGGAACGTATGAGGTTAAATCATCTGCAGAACGACACAGAAATAAGACAAACCTGGGCTGCGGCTATGGCGCAGGGGTTAGAGCACGGCCCATGTTTGAGGCTAGTCCTCGCTGTGGTGTCGCGGGTTCACATCCCGGTCCCGACGACCTTTCTATAATGTCTCCCTCTCTCTTGCCCTGTTTCCTCTACAACAACGGTCGCTGCGGTCACAGAACAGTAATCTCCTTCACATTCCGAGAACCAAATTAAGGACCATGGGAGACCGGGCTTTCAGTGTGGCTGCCCCCCGCCTGTGGAACTCTCTTCCTGACTGTCTGAGAGCCCCACAGTCTGTGGTTGACTTTAAGAGCGGCTTGAAGACCTTTCTTTTCAACCGAGCATACTCTACCTCCTCATGATTCTACTTTTGATCTTAGTTGATACTGTTATTGATTTTACTTGTTTTATTACTTGTTTTATTGACATTTAATTCTGTTGCACCTTGTAGCACTTTGAGATTTTCATTAATGAAAAGTGCGTTATAAATTGAATTCATTATTATTATTATTATTATTATTATTATTATTATTAACAAAAATGGGCCACTAGAGCCGAAAAAACGCCAAAAAAAAAAAAAATAAGACAAACCTATCTCACCTGTACCTAAAATTATTCCAGCTATTTTACCAGATTCAGCTTCAGTGTTACCTAGACTTGAGCTAACATCCCAGAACATCCTCCCCTCTGGTGCTATGGCAAACTATAAATCACTGACTCTGGAGGCAAGTCTGGCCCTGTGGAAGTACAGTACACTGCAGAAAAGGACCGGGAATTTCTCGAAGAGGAGCAGATGTTTCTAGAGAACCTGAAGAAAAACTCCTAGATTGAATACTGTACAGACTAAGAATAAAAAAATTACAAATAAAAAAAAACTAGGGATGCACCGATTCCCCCCCCCCTTTTTTTATTTTATTTTTTTATCAGATCACGATACCTAAATCTGGATGTCGACCGATACTATTCCAATAAAATCATCATTATTGATTTTATATGAGGTTGTAATAATCTCCTCGCTATAGGCAAGTACAATTTGTACAAACATAAGCATGCATGTCCAAAAATGCAACTTGAGGTAAGTTTTAATGTTGGATAAGTTTCAAAGTTAGAATTAAATCCTGCTAACACAAAGCATGTTTTTTATCCTAGCTTTAAAGTCAGAGTCAGTCAGTCATAGAGTTTTACTGTCATACACACCACATGTGGTACATGGGGTGGAATGACATTATGTACACAGGGTCCCAGTTACATCCCACAACAAAATGTAAAAGAAAAACAGTATAAGGTCTAAGATATGAACTAAGAAAAACATCAACTAAATATACACTAAGCACTAATAGCATAAAAACAATATGCTGAAGTGGATATTAAAGAAGTGGATAGTAAAGTGATTAATGGCTTCAAACATCTGCTAAGTTTATGGCAAAAACCAACACAGACATGTTCCTGATTTTAGTATTTTACATCGCTTTATAATGTAGCTGTTTTGTTTCGTTTATTTGTTTATTTATTTAATTTAAATTATTTTATTTTTCCAGTTCATATACTTTTTTATGATTGTCTACTGTTGTACTAATATGTCCTGGAGGGTAAATGTAAACTATATATTGGCTGCAAATATTCAATCAAGCAGCGAAGCAGGCAGTCTGATTTCAGTCAGCTGCACTCAGTCTGCTCCTCCTCCGAGACGGGCAGACTGAGCGCAGCTGACGATATTAGACAGCCTGCTTCGGACTAAACGAGAGGAACACACCGCTGAAGCCAGGGAGCTCGAACGTCCAAAGTAAAACTAACTTTACAACAGTGCCTGGTTAAACAATCCTTGTGCTCTTTAATGTGGTGCTTTTTCAGATGTTTATTAAGTTTGATGTAT
>JBBPBX010079537.1:0-16365 GCA_038048925.1 Garcialebias charrua
ATCCATTCATATTCACAGGGGGGCTGGACCCCCTGTAGTTGGGCCTCCTCAAAGGACCTGTTTGCACACTTAAATTGTGACGCTTTATGGTCAGAGACTTTTCTGCATCATTCATATTACTGTCCTTATTTTCAGTTCTCAGACTACCTGGAATCACTGAATCTTATCAACACATCTGGATCTGCCCATCACAGCGACTTTCATTGTTTTTGGGCTCTGAATGATCGTGTCTTCATCAATGTTTCACATGGTTCAATTATGGGGGCAAAATGTCACACTGTTAACTGCTGTAATTACACATCACTGACAAAGAAGTCAAGTAAATGCCTGATATTAATGTTGTTATTGATCTCAGGGATTCAGCCAAACCCAGGGCCAATCACTAACTACTGTACACCTAATGAGTTCAAAAATATTTCAGGTCTCCGTTTTCTGCATGTAAACGCTCGTAGCCTTCTAAAAAAACTTGATGAATTGAAAATCCTAATCACTTCTTCTGGGGCAGATGTGATCGTTATCTCTGAAACTTGGCTCAAAAAATCTGTTTCGAAAAATGACCTGGCAATCAATGAATTTAAGATCTATCGTTGTGATCGTAATACAAGGGGAGGTGGAGTCGCTATTTACATCAGAGATTCTTTGGCTGCCAGGATTGCATCTAAAAAAACAATCGCAAACCAGTTTGAGGCTTTAGCTGTGAACATCACTTTGAAAGGAGGTCAGCCCTTAACTGTTGTTGGATGTTATCGTCCCCCCTCCGCAACACCTGAAGCTCTGGCTTCCCTGACTGAATTCATAGGAAATTTAAAACACAATGAGATTGTTATGGCTGGAGATTTCAACATTGATTGGAATGAGTCGACCCCCCTCTGTGATAAATTCAAGGAATGTTGCCTATCTCTCAATCTAACACAACTTATCGATTCTCCCACCAGACCAAACATAAAATGTCCTGAAAAATCTTCTACCTTAGATCTGTTTTTCACAAATGCTCCTCACAAATTTCCTGGTATAGGTGTATTTGCTAACGTTCTGAGTGATCATTCCATAATAGCAGCTCTTAGATCTACTAAACTTCCACCTGCTAAGCCCAGAATAATTCAAAAAAGGGATTTGAAACGTTTCTGTGAACAGTCATTCCTTTGGGATCTATCCCACTTTGATTGGCAACATATCCTACAAATCAATGACGTGAACACTGCTTGGAACTATTTTCATAATAGTTTCATTCTCTTTGTAAACAAACACGCACCTTTCCGGCAGTTCAGGATAAAGGGCCGTGACAGCCCCTGGTTTACTCCTGAACTAGCTGATCTCCTACACTGGAGAGATCATCTTTGGGCCGCAGCAAGAAAATCACACTCAGACACTGATTGGTTGAAATTTCGGCAGCTAAGGAATAAATGCACAACTGCCATCAAAGCCGCAAAACGTAACTACTTCTTATCTCAGACCTCCAAAAATCTAAACGATCCAAAAAAATTCTGGAAAACCATCAAATCTCTCTCAGGCACCCCCCAATCATCTGACCTCCCATCACAATTTCTTGTTGACTCTGTTCCTGTGTCAAATAAGCACGAGATCCTGAACTGTTTCAATAAACATTTTGTTGCTTCTAGTTCATTATTTGACACAGTTACAAACGGAAAATCAGCCACTTTATCTAATAATCAAACTTCTACAAATCAAATCCCTCCTACAAGTCAACCATCTGTTAATCACACCTTCTCTTTTTCTCCGTTCTCAGTCAGTGAGGTAAATAAACTGTTAAATGATCTTGATCCAAAAAAATCTGCAGGTCCAGATGAACTTCCACCTTATTTCTTAAGGCTGGCTGCTCATATCATCACAGTCCCTGTGACCCACATCTTTAATCTGTCCATAAGCCAAAACACCATTCCGGATGCTTGGAAAACAGCATTTGTTCTTCCTTTGCTGAAGGGAGGTGACCCCACCTCACTGAACAATTATCGACCGATCTCTAAACTCTGCATCTTAGCCAAGGTTCAAGAAAAACTGATAAACTCCCAGATCAAAAATTATCTGGACTCATTTAACATCTTACCTCTCCATCAATCTGGTTTCAGGAAAAAACACAGCACAACAACTGCTTCTCTGAAGGTTCTGAATGATGTTGTTGAAGCATTGGATGCTAAGGACTATTGTGCTGCACTTTTCTTAGACCTGTCTAAAGCTTTTGACACTGTGGATCATAACATCCTGTGTCATAAGCTCTCAGAAATCGGTTTCTCTGATCACACCATCGGTTGGTTTTCTAACTATCTTTCCAATCGGAGGCAATGTGTTCAACATAACGGTACTTCTTCCAGCTATTTAACAGTTAAAAATGGTGTACCACAAGGCTCAGTTTTAGGACCCACTCTCTTTACAATCTACATAGCTAATGTAGGTCACTGCATCCCTGATGCATCCTTACATTTCTATGCTGATGATACAGTTGTTTACTGCCGAGCTAAAACAGTTGCTAAGGCTTTCCTGTTACTGCAATCTGCTTTTGACATCATCCAGTCAGATTTGTTCCGTCTCAAACTTGTCCTAAATGCTGATAAAACAAAAGGGATGTTTTTTTCAAATAGGAAGGCGGTTCCAGCAGATCCTCCTCTGATTTTATCTTCAAATGGTGTCCCTATTGAGTTTGTTGATTCCTATAAATATCTGGGTATCCTGATTGATTCACATCTCTCTTTTAAACTCCACGTGGAAAACCTAGTGAAGAAACTGAAAGTTAAACTGGGTTTCTTTTTCAGAAACAGATCATGTCTATCACTGAATGTCAGGAAACGCCTTGTGTCTGTGACTTTCCTTCCCTCCATTGATTACGGTGACATTCTCTACATGAATGCTCCTACAAGCACCCTGCAGATGTTGGATGTGGTCTATCATGGTGCACTAAGATTCATAACTGGTTGTGATTATCGTACCCACCACTGCACCCTGTATTCACTGGTTAACTGGACATCATTAACCTCACGCAGACTCTTCCACTGGTACATTTTCATCTTTAAATCACTTCTTGGTCTGCTGCCCTCATACATCTCCTCCTACATGTCTTTGCGTGAGTGCAGCTACAGCGTGCGCTCTCAGGACATGATTACCTGCAGTGTTCCGTCAGTGAGGACTGAACTTGGAAAAAGGGCCTTCTCCTACTCCGCTCCTGCTTCATGGAATATCTTACAAAAAGATCTGAAGCTCTCGACCTTGACTTCTCTAAATGGTTTTCAGAATCTGTTGGAATCCTGGCAAAAACCAATGCAGATCTGTTCCTGTCTTTGATTTTATACGTCTACCTTATAATGTTTTGCTAGTTTTTTGATACTTTGTAAAAAAAAAAAAAAAAAAAAACTTTCTTTTGTTTTTTTCTCTCTTTTGTTTTCTATTGTTTATTGTTTGTTTGTTTATTGTTTATTGTTTAAGGAAATTATACCACTGCTGTTCATTGTTCTTTAGTTTTAGCAGGTCGCTTTCGTAAATGAGCCCTTGAGGTTCAAAAGATTTACCTGACTAAATAAAGGTTGAATGAATGAATTTATCCGTATGAGGCAACCCTGATCGGGCACACGGAGCCAGCTGACAGTAGCCTCCGGAGCTCCATTGACCGCAGTACAGTTGTAAAATGGCAACCGGAAGTGGCGAGCGGAAACCGGAAGTTGCGTAAATACGATTAATTTCTTATCAAAACGTAAAATTAATAATTATACTTTATTTATAAAGCCATTTAAAACAACCACAGCTGCAACAAAGTGCTATACACATGAAATTAATAACTTTTAAACACAAAAAAAAAATAATAATAATTTTTTTTTTTTTTTTTAATCATATTTTTATTAAATATGATAAAATCGTAAGTCTGAGTTGCCGTAGGTCGCAGGTGTCGTACCTCGAGGGTTACCTGTATACATATTAGTTTGTCATGTTAGCAAAATATCCTATGAACCACTGAAGGAGTTTCATAGAAAGGCTCAGAAAGTAACCAGTGGAGGTAGATCAGGTAATTAAAGGTGCTATGTGTAACTTTCTGTAAAGCGCAGAACTTAGAAAAATTTTCAACAGGTAAAGCATTCTGATCCCTCCCCCTCAGAACCATATATGGCTCTGCTCCCCCTTGCTCTGCTGAAATTCAAATTCAAGCTCTGTTTTTATTGGCTGGTTAATGGCGGGTCACTCTGTGTTTTTAGTGTTTTTATAAATGCTGATAGAGAAGCAAGGGGACTATAGTTTTTTTCAGAGATTACTTTGTCTAACATCAGTCTGTCAGTAGATAGTGACAGAGTGAAGAAATATGTTAAAAATATATTGTTAGAAAAGTTACAGACTGCACTACAAAATTACATAGTGCAGCTTTAATGTTTGGAACAATCTTGATTCAAGATGGCTGTCACAGCTAATCAAGCTGAACGATCAACACTGTCTGTTCCTAATATTAGCGAGCTTGAAATAGCAGCTGAGAGTCGATGACAACACACACCTGCAGTTTGACCTTTCACACTGTTTGACCAAAATGACTACAACTTCATTATTACTCATCATCGCATGGTCTTCTTAGTCTAAAACTGACATGAAATGTGTGATGGGTGATATGCATTTCTTCAAGAAATGTTAGGCCTTTCATGTAGACTGATTATTATAATATTATTTTAATTGTGAGAAATTAAATAAGTTTGAAGATTAAGCAGCTCAAGAGTTAGACCTCAGCCTAAACCAGAGCAGTTCACTGATGTTACCCGTCGCTGAGGGAATTGAATAGAGAATGTTTGTTGTTTTCATGAGTGTTTTTTTCTGGACTGGAACTGAACAGGGAATGTAAGTAAACCTTAATGTTTTTAGTGCAACATATCCAAGTGGGTAGGAGTTGCACTGTGTGAACAGAGGTGATTTTTATTTTTTTCATGTCGGAGACGGCACAGAGTGAAGGATCCTGACGAGTGGAGGGAGCCATTTTATCCACAACCAGGTGCAGTGGTGAAACCAGGGGGTGGCCAATGGTGGCCTTTGCCCCAATAAATTAATCATTGGCTGGAGAGAGCTGAACTGCCCTTCATAATATGGACAGATCACAAGAACCTAGCCTATCTTCAGGGGGCTAAAAGACTGAACACCCGACAGGCCAGGTGGTCCTTGTTTTTTCCCAGATTCAATTTTTCAATCACATATATTCCAGGGTTCTGCAACATCAAACCAGATGCCCTTTCTCGACAGTTCTCCACAGCTGAGGGTCCGGACACCCCTGAGAACATCCTCCTTTCCTCCTGTAAGATGGATGTCATGACTTGGCCTATTGAGAAGGACATTCTGGAGGCCCAACAGACTGAACCAGACTCCGGTACCGGCCCTCCTGGGAAAATTTTTGTTCCTACGGCCATGGTGGGTAAAGTTTTTGAGTGGATCCATACAGCCAGGTTTTCCTGCCACCCTGGTACTAGACGCATGCTTCACCTCATTAAAGCATCCTCTTGGTGGCCTAACCTGATTAAAGATATCAAGGACTTCATTTCAGCCTGCCCCACATGCACCCGGAACAAGCACAGCAACCAGCCCCATGCTGGCCTGCTTCTACCACTTCCCATCCCCAGCCGACCCTGGTCACACATTGCCTTGGACTTCGTCACTGGTCTCCCCATCTCAGATGGTAACATCTGCACCATTGTCGACCGTTTTTCCAAGTCTGCTCACTTTATTCCTTTACCTAAACTTCCCTCTGCTCTTGAGACTGCCCAGATTGTCACTAAACATGTCCTTCGCCTTCACAGCATCCCTCAGGACATTGTCTCCAACCGTGGACGACAGTTCATTTCTCAAATGTGGAGAGGGTTTTGTCAGGCTTTGGGGGCAACTACCAGCCTCACGTCTGGATACCACCCTCAATCCAATGGCTAAACAGAGTGTTGCAACCAGGAACTGGAAATGGCCCTGAGGTGTGTCATTGACAACAACCCCTCATCCTGGAGCCAACATCTGCCTTGGATAGAGTATGCCCACATTTCCCAAACCTCTGCAGCCACTGGAAAATCTCCTTTCCAGGTCGCGATGGGATTCGGTCCTCCGCTGTTCCCCTCACAAGAGCCTGATGTGGGCGTCCCCTCCATCCACCTTCACATCAGACGCTGCCGTAAGATCTGGCGTCAGACAAGAGCAGCCCTTTCCAGATCTTCGGAGCAAAACAGGTGATTTGCAGACAGACATTGATCCAAGGCTCCTGAGTACAAAGTCGGCCAGAAGGTATGGCTTTCTACCAAGGATATAACTTTGAAAGATATCCCTAGGAAACTCTCCCCCAGATTCATCGGACCATTTCCTGTGGTGAAGGTGGTTAACCGGTCAGCGGTGCATCTACAACTCCCGCCATCCATGACGATACACCCTATCTTCCATGTGTCTCACATCAAACCAGAAACCACCAGCCCTCTACACCCTCCGACCACACCCCCACCCCACCCCACCCCCGTCTCATAGACAACGAACCAGCCTTCTCCATCCGATGCCTTTTGGACATACGGCGTTGTGGTCGGGGAGTCCAATACCTGGTGGATTGGGAGGGCTACAGTCCGGAGGAGCGATCTTGGGTTCCTAGATCTCAGATCCTGGCCCCTGGACTCATCTCATCCTTCTTTAAAGCTCACCCTGAGAAGACTGTCACTCACTCTTCCTTTCACAGCTAATTAACAACAACTCACTCCACCTGCTGCTGCTCTGAGGAGGACTGCCTGGTGGTGTATTTAATCTCCTGCCAGACACCTCTTCAGTGCTGGGACATCATCTACCAAATGGTAATTCGAGTACAGCCAACTAACCTTTTGTTACAGCTGGTTTTCACCAACTGTGATTCCTCCAGAACCTTTCACGACCTGCCTCTTCAAGTCCTCCCTAGGACCTCATCTCTTCACTGGGCTCCACCTATGGATCAACTGTGTCCCTTCAACCAGGGCCGGAGTGGGACTCATTTTCAGCCCTGGACTTTTAGCCTCAGAGTGGCCCACTTTAGATCACGACAAATTATTATTAAAATCCTTTAATTATAACCTTACATCATGGGCAAATTTAAAACATGCCCTTTAGATTTAGCTTAGCCCCAGTGCTAACAACGGCTCTTGGCTTGGTAGCCATTGGCATCAGAATAATTTGTAATGTGGGGGTGTCACAGGTGGAGTGGCGGAGGTGGTCTGGGGGTCCTCCCCCAGAATTTTTTTGAATAAAATAGATGCCATTTCCTGCATTCTGGTGTATTTTAATGGGTTGTTTGACATCTAGTTTTACCTACATATATAAACTATTCAATAAGTATTTTACAGTTAATGGTAGAACAAGAAGTGGCCTGAGACAAACATGCAGCATTAACACAATATGAACATTATTCAAGAATTGTTTCTATAAGAACATGATCAAATATTTTATATGAATGGTAAGATACTAGCAATAACAGCATTGTAAGAGGTGGACAGTTGAACACGGAGGCCTCCACCTCTGTTTGATGATGGACAGTTTCTTTTCACAAAGATGGCCTCCTTTACTCCTCTCTCAAACCATCGTTACTCTCTATCAAGGAGGAACGATGATTGAGTTTGTCACAGCTCCTCAGACTGAAGAAGTCTTTTTGATACAAAGAAGAATCTGTCCAGAGGACTACATTTACTGAGCCTGCATCAGAACAATAATCTGTAAAGCTTTAGCACATTTGATATAGAAAACACATTTTGACTTGACCAATTAATATATTTTCAATGGTAATATATGCAGACTCATTTCACATTACTTTGATACTATTCCCTTTCATTGCGGGCTTTATGTATTTACTATCTTACTTTTAATGATAACAATATAACGAGCCATTACTGTCATTTAGAAAGTGTTTATATTGGAACTAATGCTTGTTTGTTCACACAGTTACAATGTCAAAGTCAAAGTCAACTTTATTGTCAGAACTGCAATATGTACAGGACATACACAGGACCGAAATTGCGTTTCTCTCAGTCCCTCGGTGCAACAGTAACCATCTAAACACTAAACACTAAAACATTTAATAAACATAAGCATAAAATAGTAAAAGTGTAACACTGTCCTGAGTTTTTTCATAATAGTATAAAAGTATGAAAATTTACACCAACACTGAAACACCAAACACCCCTAAAACACCAAACACCCAATGAACATAAGCATAAAATGAAATAATAAAAGTGTAATACTGTCCTGAGTTTTTGCATAGTAGTATAAAAAGTATATCTATAAAATAAACTGAAGGTTCTAGCATTGACATTTGCAAAGAGTGGCACAGCAGCATATAAGTTAATGTACACAGTATATGTATGAGGTAGTTGATGTTGGTATAGAGGCAAAGTGGCATATGCAGTAAGGCACATTTGGCATCCTTAGATAAGGCTAGTCAGAGAATACTGTATATGTATCAGCAGTAGTGTAGATAAAAGTAGTGTAAATGTAAACAGTAGTAATAAATGTAAAGCAGTAGTAATAAATGTAAACCGTATTAATAAATGTAAACAGTGAATGTAAACAGTAGTATGACTATAGGCAGTAATGTAATACAAACATTAGTGCAAATATGAGAAGTAGTGCAAACTGAATGAGCACATGACCGAGAGTTTAGTGAATAACCCGTTTGATGACACAGAGTCCAGTGTTAAAAACTTTGTGTTGAGTGGTAATGTGTGAGAAAGTTTTTTGTGTTAAGGCAGTTCAAATGGGAGGGGAGGCAGAGCAGGCAGAGTGTTTAGCATTCTGACTGCCTGATGAACAGAGCTGTCTCTCAGTCTACTGGTACGAGCCTGGAGACTCCTCAGTCTCCTCCCTGATGGCAGCAGTCTGAAGCAGCTGTGTAGTGGGTGTGTGGGATCACCTGCCATGCAGAGGGCTTTCCGAGTGAGGCGTTTGCTGTGTAATGGTACAGTCACACCAAGCAGCGTTTTGAACCTCCAAAAAGCTCCTCACGCACGCAAGTGGACGCACTTGTGAATGCAGCGTGTTCAAACCTGAACGCCAGAAGCCAGAAGCTGCTGGGTGTGTGGGAGGAGCTTACCGGTATACAGAGTCCTGCGCACAGAGTCCTGCTCACTCCGCCAGGCGAGGAGCTGTTTATTTCCGTCTCTGTCGAGCAGACTTGACTGGTCGTGAAGGAATTGTCGCGAACACACAGCTACAATGAGTTTCTCTTCCATAGTCCACGACCTCGCGGGTCTTTTCTTTTTTTTTTCCGACAAACAATACGTCACATAGTGCGCGCGCACCCTCGTTTCCGCGTCACATAGGGACTCTCCCCCTGCCCCCTCTCTTCACCCCCCGACTGTCCCTGATTGGTTGACACACCAACCAATCAGGTAGAGTTGAGCGGCGTTTGAAAGTTTGAACCGCGAAATCTTCAGCATGTTGAAGGCTCGGTTTGGAGGCGGAAGCCGGTTCACGTGCACGGAAAAACGCTTCCCAGCACGCTCAACACGCACGCGACCTGACGCCAGACGCCAGGAGGTGCCTGGAAGCGCGTCCACCATTGACTTTACATGTAAACTGGACGCTTTGGAGGTCAAAACGCTGCTTGGTGTGACTACACCATAAGTCCTGCAGTGAGGGCAAGGAGGTGCCGACGATCTTCTCAGCTGCTCTCACGATGCGCTGGAGGCTCTTGCGGCATGATGCAGTACATGCACCAAACCACACCGTGATGCAGCTGGTCAGGACACTTTCTATGGCACCCCTGTAGAAGGTGCACATGATGGGGGTTGAAGCTCCAGCCCTTTTCAGCTTGCGGAGAAAGTAGAGGCGCTGGTGAGCCTTCTTGGCCAGTGCTGCAGTGTTCCTGCTCCAGGACAGGTCCTTCGAGACGTGCACTCCCAGGAACTTGGTGCTGTCCACTCTCTCCACTGCGGTGCTGTTGATGGTCAGAGGGGCATGTTGTGCATCCCTCTTCCTGAAGTCCACGACAATCTCCTTTGTCTTCTCCACGTTGAGAGTGAGATTGTTGTGTCCGCACCACAAGGCCAAGCGGCTCACCTCGTTCCTGTAGTCCGTCTCATCGTTGTTGCTGATGAGACCTACCACTGTTGTGTCGTCCGCAAACTTGATGAAGTGGTTGGAGCTGTACGATGGTGTGCAGTCGTGTGTTAGCAGGGTGAATAGAAGGGGGCTCAGCACACATCCTTGTGGGGCCCCTGTGTTCAATGTGATGGTGCTAGATGTGTTACTCCCGATCCGTACTGTCTGTGGTCTCCCGGTCAGGAAGTCTAGCAGCCAGTTACACATTGAGGTGTTCAGCCCCAGACTGTCCAGTTTAAGGATGAGCTGTTGGGGGATGATGGTGTTGAATGCCGAGCTGAAGTCGATGAACAGCATTCTAACATAATAGTCCTTCGTGTCCAGATGTGTGAGAGCTGTGAGAACAACAGCTCACCTGTTCCTTCATACTGAAAGGAACAATCCCCTCATCACTCCTGACTCTGCTCCTGACACTAAATCACAACTCGGCACAAATCTCCCCTGTTTACAAAGACTTATGATCAATTCAGGCCAATTTCATTAAAGGGTTGAATCATCTAACATCTCAGGGCACTTTTCATATAGAGCAGGTCTTCACCAGACTCATCCTCTTCATTATATTATTTTAATATTATTCAGTTAATGACCTACCTGCCCACTCTGGGCTGCTGCCTGATGGTGGGGCTGCATCTTGCTTCTGAATGAGAAAGTTTCAGTTATGTGGCGTCGTATAATAATATTATTTAAATTATATAGCAGTATGTTATGTCACAATGCCACACAACACAAAATTCATTGACTTGATAATTAACTTGAATGGTGGTTTGCAGGCAAAGTTCAATAGCATGTCTTACCTATGACGATGAATTCATCGTCCACATTTACAGCTACAAACTGAGCTCATTTGAATGGAAAATATGTCAATGTTTGCACATTTAGCTGCATCTGTTTCCAGAGCCTTTCTCTTTTTAATTATTCTCTTCTCTTTATCACCCTTGCTTTTTCTCCCTTCTATTTTTCCACTGACCGCACTTACGTGTCACCTCCGGGCACGTAACAAAATACGAAACTAAAAGTGGAGGCGGGGCGGCCCTGGGTTGAGGTGCAGCCTCCGCAGCTGCTGCGGTGATAAACTGATGTGAATAAATGAGGGGCAGGGTGGCCCAGGACTCTGTATCACAGAGCAGACAGCGTCCCCACTAACTCAGGAGCCAGACAGAAGGAGAAATCACACACAAAACAGGCTCTAGAGAAATGTGGATATCCTAACTGGGCCTTCCTGAAAGCAGAGAAGAAACCCAAACAGGACTCCAGCCAGCCATCAGGTGAAAAGAAGGAACCCAGACCCAGACCAGTGGTCATTCCAGATGTTGCAGGAGTTTCAGAGACATTGAGACGTTTATTTTCTAAACACAACGTCCCAGTGGCTTTTAAACCCCAAAATACATTACGGCAAAGACTGGTTCATCCCAAAGATCCAGTCCCCCGGCACAAACAGAGTAATATTGTGTATGCTGTTCAGTGTCAGGAGGGCTGTGATCAGTCTTATATCGGGGAAACTAAACAGCCACTGGCCAAAAGGATGGCCCAGCACAGAAGATCAACATCATCAGGTCAGGACTCTGCGGTCTACACTCATCTCCAGGTCAGCGGTCACTCTTTCAGGGATGAAGATGTTCACATCCTTGATAGAGAGGAACAATGGTTTGAGAGAGGAGTAAAGGAGGCCATCTTTGTGAAAAGAAACCGTCCATCATTAAACAGAGGTGGAGGCCTCCGGGTTCAACTGTCCCCCTCTTACAATGCTGTTATTGCTAGTATCACTCAGCCCTCTGTGAATAGCAAACAACCATCAGGGTGCTAACGATCCATCGTTAGGCTGATGGTCCTCCTTGATCATGTGAGCAGCTGGTTTCAGGCTGTCATCAGCCAACTGGTTGATCCACTGTGAGAGGGTGCTATTTATAAGACTGAGCTGAATACAGCAGCTCAGACTGAGGAAGTCTTTCGGACGAAAGACGAAACGTTTCTACAATTTTTTGTTTTGTTTTGTTTTTTGAATGTCCAGAGGACCAGACTTAGCTTTTTTAGATTTTTCTACCTGGATTATTGAGCATGCATCATGGCTGATAAGCAGTAATTATACAAGAGGAGGCTTGTACCTATTTGCTTAGTTAAATCCAGGTGGCAACTTTTTTTGGCCAGGCAATGTGTGTGTGTGTGTGTGTGCGTGCGTGCGTGCATGTGTGTGTATGTGCGTGCGTGCGTGCGTGCGTGCGTGCGCGTGTGTGTGTGTGTGTGTGTTGTATGATCCTCTTGGATTTTAATTTGGCAACCCCATTTTTGGACGGTGACCTTTCTTACTCATAGATGTAGCCCACACCAAGATGGAAGTCATATTTAACTTGTTTTTCAAGGTGTCATGCTCTAAAGGCTGAGTTAGACTCGCGCTTTGGTCCGCAGGCTGGAGCGCGCGTGCTGCGCGTGCACTGTGCCGTGCGGCGAAATGCGTTTACAGTGTCGCCTCTGTGTTTATAGTTGTCGCACGGCGGCGCATGGCAAAGTGCTGTTCTTTTACGGACCAGCAGGAGGCAGTACCCTCTAAAACCTGTGCATATGTTGCAAGAAAGGTGTAGAAGAAGAAATCTACCGTAGAAGAAGAACTGTTTGAAATCACACAACAAAAACAAATAGCTTTCCGCTCGCGTGCTGAACTGTTGTCTTTATTTGCGGTTTTAATGCATGGAGTCAGCGGAGGAGAAAGCGATCACGTGACTTTTGGCGAAAAAACAAAAGAAAAGTCCGACTCCAGATCAGGAATGAAGGAGAATTTAATACATTTTGTGTCACAAAACATTCCTCCATGCGTCGCGACTCCGTCTCCACGACCACAGCGGCGCAAACAGCTGCAGGCTCCGGCGTGAAGAGGGTGAAGGCTGTCGGGTGTGGACCTGTCAATCAAATCGTAGCGCCCACCGCGCGCGCATAGGCTTGCGGAGTTTCAAAAATTCAGAGGTGCACGACACGCGCTAATCCCACGCGCGGGGCCAACGCGCAGGGGCGGGGACAGTGAAATTGCATCACTTTTGGAGCGCGCACCCTCGCGCGCTGCGTGACTCTAGCTTCATCAAGGCCTAAAGTGAGGGACTGTTGGAGCGACAAATAGAGCCTGGTAGAGATCATACTGACCTTTTTGAAGAATCTAAATTGACTAAATCTGTTTGGTGGTTTGGGTTTTGGCCAATGTTCATGAATGGAAGTAAATACCGGTAATCCTTTTTCTTGAATCTACTTTGAGAGCTGAATTACCGGTAATCTAGATTGTGTCTGAGGTTAACTACTTGACAGTGTGTTTGGAAGAAGCAACATGTAACTCATCTTATGCTGACAAATGGTAAATGGACTGTACTCACTTAGTTAAATCCAGGTGGCAACCTGTCCGCACCTTTCAATCTTATCAAGATACTCAAAGTTCTTTACAACTCAACCTGTGTCCTCATTTATCCACTCATACAGCACTCTACTAGATCTCTACAAAGAATAATCAGAGCTTTATCACATTCATACACTGATGGGACACACATCAGAGGCAGAGAGGGGTTCAGTTCTTGCCCAGGGACACTTCGGCATGAGACTGCTGGTGGAATCAAGCCCCCAATTCTTGCATTGGAGGACGACTGCTCTAATCTCTGGAACGCTCTTCCTCTTTCAATGCGTGGCTCCGAGTCAACTGATGCATTTAAAAAAGTCTCAAGACTTATCTCTTCAAACAGGCTTATGGTTAATTGTGCTTATCGATTTTAGATTTTATCATGTGTAACCTTTTTGTACAGCATGTTGAGAGTTTACGATTTTATTATGATTTTATTATGTGTATTCCTTTTTGTAAAGCACTTTGTGATTTTATGTCTGTGAAAGGTGCTTTATAAATAACTTACTTACTTACTTACTTACTTACTTACTTACTTACTTACTTACTTACTTACTTACTTACTTACTTACTTACTTACTTACTTACCTACTTACCTACTTACCTACTTACTTACTTACTTACTTACTTACCTACTTACCTACTTACTTACTTACTTACTTACTTACTTACTTACTTACTTACTTACTTACTTACTTACTTCTTACTTCTTACTTCTTACTTCTTACTTACTTACTTACTTACTTACTTACTTACTTACTCTGCTGCAGCTGCCCCAAATGAAAGATTTGTCACTTTAATAAAACTTGACGGTACCATATGCAGTCGGATGCAATATTGCAAGATATCATGCTCAGTGTGTGTTTTACTTGTAGTACATCAAAGTTTATGTCAGTACAAACAGTATAATCAGTACATCACTGGTAGCAGTCTCCACACCATCCAGGACATTTATCACAGTCGATGTCTGTGTAAAGCATGCAGCATCATGAAGGACCACACCCACCCAGCACAAGGACTCTTCTGTCTACCCTCAGGCAGACGATACAGGAGTCTGTCATCACACACAAAAAGACTAAAGGACAGCTATTATCCACAAGCTGTCAGATTACTGAACTCTCAAAAAACAACACTGAACAACTGGCAATAACATTGCACCAAGCCACATCTGTGACAACTAATATGTTTATTGTTTATTGCTACTGCACTATGTGGCTGTATCTAGGCTGATACTAGGCTGTATCATGAACAATACTGTATGTATCTACCTTCACATCATAATTCAATCTCAGTGTCACTACCTGTGCAATAACCTGTCACACAACTTGTGTAGTATGTGTCAATCATGTGCAATAAATAAATATATATATAACATCTACATACATACATACATATACATATATATATATATTTATATATATATATATATATATATATATATATATATATATATATATATATATATATATATATATATATATATCAAAGTCAAAGTCAACTTTATTGTCAGATCTGCAATATGTACTGTACAGGACATACACAGGACCGAAATTGCGTTTCTCTCAGTCCCTCGGTGCAACAGTAAACATCTAAACATTGAAACACTGAAACATATAATAATAGACATAAGCATAAAATAGTAAAACTAACACTGTCCTGAGTTTTTGCATAGTGGTATAAGAGTATGAAAATTTACACCAACTCTAAAACTAAAACATTAAACATTTAATGAACATAATACTGTCCTGAGTTTTTGCATACTAGTATAAAAAAAAGAGTATAAAAAGTATAACTAAAATAAACTAAAGGTTTCTAGCATTGACATTTGCAAAGTGGCAAAGCAGCGTATGAGTTAATGTGCACAGTATATGTATGAGGTAGTAGTTGATGTTGTTATAGAGGCAAAAAGTGGCATATGCAGTAAGGCACATTGGGCATCCCTAAATAAGACCGTTCAGAGCACACTGTATATGTATCAGCAGTGGTGTAGATATTAGAGTAGTGTACTGTAAATGTAAACAGTAGTAATTAAATGTAAGCAGTAGTAATAAAAGTAAACAGTATTAATAAATGTAAACAGAGAATGTAAACAGTATTATGACTATAGGCAGTGATGTAATACAAACATTAGTGCAAGTATGAGAAGTAGTGCAAACTGTATGAGCACATGACCGAGAGTTTAGTGAATAACCCGTTTGATGACACAGAGTCCAGTGTTAAAATCTTTGTGTTGTGTGGTAATGTGTGAGAAAGTTTTAGTGTTAAGGCAGTTCAAATGGGAGGGGGGGCAGAGCAGGCAGAGTGTTTAGCATCCTGACTGCCTGATGAACAGAGCTGTCTCTCAGTCTGCTGGTTCGAGCCTGGAGACTCCTCAGTCTCCTCCCTGATGGCAGCAGTCTGAAGCAGCTGTGTAGTGGGTGTGTGGGATCACCTGCCATGCAGTGGGCTTTCCGAGTGAGGCGTTTGCTGTGTAAGTCCTGCAGTGAGGGCAAGGAGGTGCCCACGATCTTCTCAGCTGCTCTCACAATGCGCTGGAGGCTCTTGCGGCAGGATGCAGTACATGCACCAAACCACACAGTGATGCAGCTGGTCAGGACACTTTCTATGGCACCTCTGTAGAAGGTGCTCATGATGGGGGTTGAAGCTCCAGCCCTTTTCAGCTTGCGGAGAAAGTAGAGACGCTGGTGAGCCTTCTTTGCCAGTGCTGCAGTGTTCCTGCTCCAGGACAGGTCCTTTGAGACGTGCACTCCCAGGAACTTGGTGCTGTCCACTCTCTCCACTGCGGTGCTGTTGATGGTCAGAGGGGCATGTTGGGCATCCCTCTTCCTGAAGTCCACAACAATCTCCTTTGTCTTCTCCACGTTGAGAGTGAGATTGTTGTGTCCGCACCACAAGGCCAGGCGGCTCACCTCGTTCCTGTAGTCCGTCTCATCGTTGTT
>JBBPBX010079538.1:0-16365 GCA_038048925.1 Garcialebias charrua
AGCTGGACTCCACACGTGTTTACCTTGTCGGTGTCGGTGATACTCGCTTTCGTCGGCAGAAGCCGTGGCAGTCGTGGTTTTTTGGCTCAAGATAACTTATTCCAGGAAGGAATAACAAAGTTTTGAGCTTACGCTCATTCGACGTGGACTCATAACAGCAGGTTATCAGTCCTTAGCTGAAGACGAAGGTCGTTAGCTCTTGACCAAACGTACCCCAGCTCTTTGGGAAAGGTTCACATCTCTTTGAAGTTCCCAGAAACTCTGCGCGTTCCAGCAACAGCTTAGAACTTAAAAAGGATCAAAGAGAGGAGTGAGGCTTGTCTCTTTTTCATTGGTCCACTTGTTATCACTATTCAAGGTGAAATTCAGCGCAGAGAAGGAAATTGTTTAGGAAAAGTATCTGAGTGAGAGACTTTCAGACGCTAGATGAGAGTTTTAGCTGAAACTCGACAAAAACAATTTCAGTGTAAGTCAGTTTGACATTTTAGCTGAACTTTGACACCTTTTCACTTGCAGAAATGACACATTGATGTTTCACATTTAAAGAATAACAGCATATAACATATATCATGAAAATGACAAAAGTTATTCTTTTGATCACATCAGCCTAAAATCAAAGATAGAAATAGTCTCTTTTGGTGACTATGTTCTCAGATTACAGCTAATGGAATGATTTTGTGGTAAATGTCTTGCTTTACTGAGAGGTCAGTAAAGGTCATCACTGGACAGTTCAAAAACCTTAGTTTGACCCTGGGTAGGTCCACTACATCTCCCCCCTTTTGGAAGCCATCGCCAGTCCTTGGGGATGGGGTCCAACACGAAAGGAAACCTTGAACTGTCTTTGATCTTGAAGTAATCCAGCAAGTGGAAAAGAAAAATCAAAATTATAATCCCATAAAGTTTTTGGAACTTCCATACTGTTCGGAGGTAATCCCATTGCGAAAAGCTTTTAATCCCTTGGAAAACTGAGTCTGTTAACTCTTGGAAAACAAAGTCTGTGATCCTTTGGAAAACAAAGTCTTATAATCCACAGCGGTAATTCCACAGCAGTAATTCCACAACGATTAGAGTTGGTGATTTCATCAGCAACAATTGTTTTCATAATCAGCATGTAGAGGGGATCCCTCGATTGACGCAGAGGAGGCGACCCTTGGATGGAGGTTGAAGACCAAGCGTTGGAGCTGCAGGTCCCACATCGAAGGTTGTTGGCTGGTTGGTTTCCAGTCAGTGCCACTCTGGTTCTATGTGTCATGCAATTATGTGGTTTTTTTAGGTGGGCTTATGATTGGGATTTTACATTAGGCCCTACCTATATGCACCTGGTATGTAAGCTATCATGGTTTAGATCAGCTACAATTACCAATTAAGGGGTGGATCAATTCTGTAAAATTAGATATAGGGATTTGTACCTATAAAATTTTGGAGGGCTTCTGTAACGAAGGCCTCTAATTCCAAACTATTCCTCCATTCATTACTTAGTTTAGGTTAAACTAAAATAGAAAAATGAAATATAGTTTGATCTAAATGTCTGTTGTCTTTTAGACGAACGACGTAGGATTTGGTATTCCTAATAAATTTTGAAGTCTATGGCGAGACTCATCAAAATGAATAGATAATCTAGAATAGAAACGATCGAATCGGTTCAATTTAGAAATTGTGAGACCAGTGTAGTTTATGGTACCTTGAGTAGCTTTAAACTACATTGACTCTTCGACGATTGAGATTTAACAAAACGAACTGCATGTTGGCATAGTTAAATCCATATCATTCATTAACCAATGTTAATACAAAACCTTTTTGGCTGGGAGTGTTCAGAACCAAACAATATCTCAACTAATGACAACAGTAATGACTAAACAACAAGGAAACAACGTTTCACTGCTTCGACACACTCTTGTCGTCAGATTCCAAAGTGCAACACACAAGAAAAACAGGTCTCAACTTTATGACCGAGGTCAAATTAAATCTCGTGGATTTAAACGGTTGTTAAGGTTAGTTTTTTGTTGTGGGTTTTAGGCTTAGCGTTTCTAAGTTCAAATTGGACAATGCGACTTATAGGGTGGAAATACGGTAGTTTAAACCTGATTAGTTTATTTACTAACTTGTGTTTGGACGACCTTATTATCCCATGAAGTCGGTGAGTTTGTGAGATCTTTGTCTTTTGTGGAGTCATTGAACGCCTTGTAAGGTTTGATCTGATTTCGATGTACCCATTTAGCAATTGGCTCTTTGCGGCCTTTGCTGATTTTGATTTCGTAGACGACTGAGGACACTTTGTCTGTTATCAGATGAGGTCCAGTCCACCTGGGCATTAGTTTGCGGGCGAGAGTTCCGGTCTCGGACCCTCCTTTCCCGGTTGCTGGGGCGAACGTATAGTACCAGACTCTGTCTCCCACTTGGAGTTCATTGTGAGAGGCCTTTTGGTCATAGTACGCCTTACGTCCTTCAGCAGATTTTTCCAGGTTTTTCTGGGCGAAAGCAAAAGTGTTTCTGAGGTGTACATTCAAATCTTTCATGTATTGTTGTGTGGTGTAGGCTGTCGCCATGGCGGCGTCGCCTGGTTGGTACAACAGGTGTAGAGGGAGAGTCATTTGTCGACCGGTCATCATCTCGAAGGGAGAGATGCCAGTTGATGTGTGTGGAGTGGCTCTTATGGCCATGAGGACCAGAGGGAGTTTCACGTCCCAGTCCTTGTGGTTTGCAGCCACGTATTTCTTCAAAATACTCACCACAGTTCTGTTTGCTCTCTCTACTTGGCCTGAAGCCTGTGGGTGGTAGCCGACATGAAAGTTGGCCTTGACGCCTAGCGTCTTCCACAGTTCTTTCATCACTTCACCTGTGAAGTGTGTACCTTGGTCTGAGTTCACCCGAAGGGGAAGTCCAAACCTTGAGAATATATGATTCATTAACAACATAGCAGTGGTTTGTGCTGTGTCGTTAGGAGCTGGTAGGCATTCTACCCATTTGGTGAATGCACAGGTTACCGTGAGAAAATATTTATTTCCTCTAGAGCTCTTAGTGAGTGGTCCAACCCAGTCGATCTGGAGGTCAGACCATGGGAATGCAATGCCTCTGCTTTGCAGTGGTGCTCTGTGAAGTGGTCTGGTTGGCTGAAACTGGCCACAGACCACGCACCCTTCAATGTAGTCCTTGACATCCTTTTTCATTCCAGGCCAATAGGCAATTTGTTTTAATGCCGTCAGCGTGGCTTTATCTCCTTTGTGTCCTGCGGACGGGAGATCATGGGCATGAACTAACATCACCCCCCTTTGTTCATGGGGAACCACGAACACAGGTGAGGACGTTGGTCCATGAGCGAAAGTTAGGATGCCTTTGATTAGTTTTAGCTGTTTGCGCAGCTGATAAAGGACTTTAAGGTCTGGATCGGAATCCAGTTCGTCTTTAGACGGAGTGTTTTTCTCCGGATCAGTCAGGTACAGTATCATGGAGTTGATAGCAGGATCCGACTTCTGTAGTTGGATGATGTCTGGGTCAGTCAGTGCGGGTCGTACAGAGACTGCGTTGTCAGCAGGTCTGGCTGCGGCCTGTGCACGTGTGACTGCCATTACCCTGACTGTAGGTTGTATTGACAGAGTCTTGATTAACCAGGAGGGGTCGAAGGACCATAGAGGACCTTCGTCGGCTCCTTCTTTGGCTAAGGAATCTGCAATGTCATTGTAGTACTTGTCATCGCCTGGGACTCTAGAATGTCCTGGAACTTTCTTCCAGTAGATCTGTAAGTCGTGAGATGTCACCAAGTGATCACACGCTATGAAAAGCTCTTTGTGTTTGACCACTTTTCTGTCGCTTGTTAGGAAACCGTTCTGTTTCCACACAGCGAGGTGACAAGCGAAACTCAAACGAGCATAGTTAGAGTCAGTGCAGATGACTAGCGTCTTGATGGAGCGTTCTACTACCATCTGGAGAGCTATTAGGATTCCTGCAATCTCAGCGTACTGAGAAGTCTGAGATCCTAATTTGTAGCTGAAAGTTATCTGCTCTTGGTCTTGGAGGAGGACCCCTCCAACACCTGCTCTGCAGATTTTGTCGCGGAGGAATGAAGATCCATCCACGTACAATGTTGTCATATCTTTGCAGATATTGTCATCAAAGAAGTGGTGATTCGGGTCTTCAGTTACTGGGGGTTTTACCTCAACCGGCGGCTGGGTGGCTGGTACATCTTGTGTACACTTCTGGCAGATTGCCAAGTCCGTCCCCAGATGAGACTTCTTGTTTTGACCATAACGTATGTCTAGGTTAAAACTTTGAAGCGCCATGAGCCACGTTGCAACACGTGAGTTTGTCACCACACCATCTCTGATGCGTTCACTGTTAAGAAAAGTCACTGGCTGGTGTTGTGTTTCCACAATGATTTTCTGTCCACCAATGTAGCTGGAGAAATGTTTAACTGCCCACACTGTGGTCAGTAAAGCTTTCTCACAGTCTGAGAATCTCAACTCGGGGCCTGCCATCGTTTTGCTGGCGTAGGCTACTACACGTTTGTCTCTGTCGTGTATCTGGTACAGACCTGCACTTATGCAATGAGCTGAGAAGCCCACTTCCAAGTAAAACTCTTTGTTGTAGTCTGGGTAGACTAAACAAGGGGCTGACTTGATCCTGTTTATAAGAGCGTCCATTGCCTGTTGCTGTTTGTCAGTCCAAACAAATGGTACGTCTTTTTTAAGGAGTTCAGTCAGTGGTTTCGCAAGGTCCGCATAGTTTTCGATGAATTGGTTCGAGTAGTTACACACGCCCAGAAAACTTTGTAGTTCTTTGAGATTGGTGGGGACTTTGAGATTGTCGAGGCCTTGGGTGCGAGTCAGCTGTGGTTGTACTCCGTCTGGACCTACAAGTAGGCCAACGTAGTCCACTTTGGTTCTGCACCATTGGCATTTTGACAGTGATATCTTAGCACCAGCAGTTGTTAGTTGATTCAGAACGTGGTCGATCTCAGCCAAATGTGAGTCCAGTGTTGGCTGCCTCAAAAGGACATCGTCCACGTAGATCAGTGTCCCACGCTCATGGGCGTCTGGACATGCTTTGTTCAAGAAGATGTTGAACTCTGCAGGTGAGTTAGCGTAGCCAAAGGGACACCTGTTAAAGGTGTATTGACGGCCACCAAAAGTGAAAGCTAGTTTGTACTGATCCTCGGCGCGCACAGGGATGGTCCAAAAACCAGAGGCGACGTCGAGGGTCGAGAAGTACTTACCATTGGTGACCTTGGGCAGTTCCTGTTGGAGCTGCGTCATAGGCCATCTGGATAAGGGAACTTGTTTGTTTAGCTTTCTGTAGTCTATAGTGAGTCTCCACTTACCATTTGGTTTTAACACCGGCCATAAAGGCGCAGAGTAAGTGCTGTTACAGTATCGGATGATACCTTTTTCTAACAGGTCATTAATGATTTCTCTGATAGGTTGATGTGCTGCCAGAGGAATCTTGTACTGTCTGACAAATGCAGGGGGAGCATTAGGCGGGGTTGGGATGCTCACTGTGTGGAGCGTGGTCAACCCACAATCCATCGAGTCAGTTGAGAATGATTTCTCATATTTTAGAAGAACTTTGCGAAGTTTGTCCCTTTCTTCATCAGTTTTCAGGGCGTCGGCTTGGGCGACCACCTGGTCAATCTGTGAAGCAACTGAGAGGGGTTCTTGTTCTTTGGGGAGCTCCAGTGAGTCCCCTTCAGTGTCGTAAAACCTGTCAACAGGTAGTGCACTGTAAGTTTGAGGGCATAGACTGTCTCCTTTGTTGAAACCGAACCTGCGGACAGTGTCCTGGTCGGACTCAGTGGGGGAGAAAAGAGCTATGGCCTGTGTTGGTTTCGTGAACAAGACTTGCCCCGTGTGTTGACTTGGGATCAAGTTTTCTGGGAGTCCTCCCAGAAATGGAATGCTTAGCTCAAAATCATGAAAATCAGTAGAGATCAACCATCCTAACTGTGTGTGTTTTGGGATCAGCACCTCCTCCGTGCTTGTGTTGCACACAGCAACAGTCGTGGTTCTGCAGTCGAGGGTCACGTGGCATGTGGCCTCTATGGACAGTCCCAATTTGAAAAACATAGGAGATGGTTGAAAGTATGCCTGTTTTGTGCTAATAGCTTGTCCTTTCATGATGTGACACATCACTGGCTTGTTCATAACCTGAGGTGGTACCGCAGTGTTATGGCTGTTAGCAATCTGGCAGACCTCTGGAATGGTCTGTCCAGCCTTAAGGTTCTCTGTGGTTAGCACAGGAGAGTCACTTGTGGCTGTGTCTAGTGACCACAGTACATTGTTGTTGATGTCCACTCGGACACCTAATCTTACCAAAATGTCGGAGCCTATGTAGGTTGCATGTGGTAAGTTCGGGACCACGAGGAACGGGTGATCCAGTTCTCGTTGGTTCCAGAGCAGTTTCAGGTCAATGATCCCTTTTGCGGTCATTACCTGTTTATCGTTGGGGTCTGACGAAAAGCGGAAAGCCTTTTTGTTCATTTCTAGACCCAACTGTTTTTTAACCAAGGTTCCATAGAAAGCTTGGCTGATCGCTGATTTCTCCGTCCAAGGAGACAGAACAGCATCATCGGTGTGGGATCCTTGGATCTCAACACCTTTGACTACCTGTGGTAGGTAGTGTTCAGTGAGTGCTGACTGTTTCAGCTCGCAGAGGAGGCTCTCTTGTTGGGCCTTTTCTGCCTCACCTGTTGCTAAAGGTTCACTTACCGGGATTGTGCTCTCGTTGGAGGGTCCCTTCGTGCCTTCCGCGGTACCTGCTGTTAGACAGTCAGTGTCACCTTGTGTAGGCATATCGATTGGCAGTGGTTGGCTCACTCTGGTCCACATTGTCTGATCGCCATAATCTATAATCGCGTCGAAGCGGTTTATAAAGTCTTGGCCGACCAAAAATGGGAATGAGTCAACGGCGGACACGTGTACCGGGTGGTATAGCGTCATTTCACCAATCTGCATATGAACCATGGCTATAGCTGTTAGGGTTGTTCTCGTCTCTGAGAGTCCCTGCAATACTACAGCACATTCTTTGAGGGGTATTTCCCTGTCAACACCGCTAGCGGCTATCCGTATCTGAGTGAGAGACTTTCAGACGCTAGATGAGAGTTTTAGCCTAAACTCGACAAAAACAATTTCAGTGTAAGTCAGTTTGACATTTTAGCTGAACTTTGACACCTTTTCACTTGCAGAAATGACACATTGATGTTTCACATTTAAAGAATAACAGCATATAACATATATCATGAAAATGACAAAAGTTATTCTTTTGATCACATCAGCCTAAAATCAAAGATAGAAATAGTCTCTTTTGGTGACTATGTTCTCAGATTACAGCTAATGGAATGATTTTGTGGTAAATGTCTTGCTTTACTGAGAGGTCAGTAAAGGTCATCACTGGACAGTTCAAAAACCTTAGTTTGACCCTGGGTAGGTCCACTACATCTCCCCCCTTTTGGAAGCCATCGCCAGTCCTTGGGGATGGGGTCCAACTTGCAGCTCCTGTAACTCCACACAGCTGCTCACTTCCTGAAGTGAAAAGTCTACAAAAAACAGCATCAGGAGAAAAAAAATTATAACCTGCTGTTTCTGGTTGATCACTCGAAATAACTTTGGCTTCTCTGAAGACAAACCGCTAAAATCTAAAGTTTTAAATGGCTAAATTGGACGGATGCGTTTGTATCTTCCTCATTGTATTCAATGTGCCAGTTCGAGCCGAGTCTACATGTGACGTCATAATCGCGCGACGGGAAAATCCGTATTTACCATGTAAAAAAAACGGCGCTAATTTTAAACTATTTTGGAGAGAATTTTTCATTCATTTCACATTGTTTTAGCAAAACCGATCAGAGGTCAATCTTAATATATATACCGGTATATGTTGTGCCATTTTATGGAAAGTTAAAAGATGATGTCAGGGGAGCTTTAATTAAAAGTCTTTGCTATTTTACACTGGGTAACACCATTCTGGTATTGTTGCACTATCTTTCTGCGCAACAATGGTGGAATTGGTGATCCTCTTACCATCTTGGCTTCTGAGAGACACTGACACTCTGAGAAGCTCTTTTTATACCCAATCATGTTGTCAATTGACCTAATTAGTGTTAATTGGTCTTCCAGCTGTTCGTTATATGCTCAATTTCCTTTTTTCCAGCCTTTTATTGCTATTTGTCCCAACTTTTTTGGGATTTATTGACACTGAAATTTATGAATCATATTTTTCCTTTAAAATGTTACATTTACTCAGATTAAACTTTTGATCTGTCATCTATGTTCTGTTACAAATAAAATGTTGACATTTGCCATCTCCACATCATTGCATTCAGTTTTTATTCACAATTTGTTTAGTGTCCCAATTTTTTTGGAATCCGGTTTCTACATTCAAGATATTTTAATGAAACTTCATACACGTAAGCATCGTCACTGGGCAGTCAAATGTTATAAAGGTCTTTGCTTGTCCAGGAAAGAGTGCTGTTTATTAGCTTGTCTCTGAGCGACAATAATAATACAATAATAGCAATAAACGATAGTGCATATTTTTAAAAGACTGTTTGCATTCATGCCTCTTTCCTTCACTTGACTCAGCTGCAGTTATCTTTCATGTCCAAACAAACCTACAAGCTAACCTGAGCAAACATGATAAAAACTAAATAAACCAACTTGAACTCCTGTCAATGAGGAAGTTGCTTTGTATGAAATCAGTCCCAGATGCTAAATGCTTGGGGACTGCTACCTTACTGTAGCAAGAATGCTTGGGTAAAAAAAAATCAGACGATTATATGTTTTACAGTCCAAACTTAAACTGCTGCACCGCTGATGAAATTTAAAGATTCTCTTCCATCATTTTTGCTCTGTCTTGCAGAGTAAAACATCAGAGAGCAGTGACATCATCTGGTTGATAATTTTACAACTTGGCTCGATGAAGCTGTTCCGCTGAAAAAGAAAATCAGAGGAGATGAGCTTCTTGGTTAAATTCTGAGTTACATACTTTAAAACAGGCATCTAGAAAGCTGGAAAGGGAATGTCACTCCACTAACGTTGAAGAATTTTACTTATCCTGGAGAGATAGCCTGCTAACGTATAAAAAAGCACTCTATAAAGCTAGAACTTTATTATTCATCTTCAATTGATGAGAGTAAAAATAACCCCAGGTCCCTTTTCAGTACCATAGCTAGTCTAATGAAAAATCCTGTCTCTGTTGATTCATGTATCCCTACAACTATAAGCAGTGATGACTTCATGAGATTCTTTATTTCAGTCAGGTTTTAGAGCTCACCACAGCACTAACATTGCACTGCTAATGATATTCTCTTGACCTCTGACAACGAACAGGTGTCTGCACTGGTCTTGTTAGACCTCAGTGCTGCATTTGAGTTGATCATAATATTTTACTACAGAGGCTTGAATATGATATTGGGATTACATGCATGGCTCTAAATTGGTTTTATTTATTTGACAGATTCCAACTTGTACATGTAAATAATGAATCTTCATCATATACCAAAGTTAGTCATGGAATTCCTCAAGGATCAGTGCTTGGCCCAATACGCTTTATAAATGCTTCCATTAGGTGACGTTATTAAACAGCGTGGGATAAATTTTCATTGTTATCCTGATGATACCGTTATTTGTCCATGAAACCCAATGAATACAATCAGCTACTTAGACTGCTTGTCTTAAAGACATAAAAACCTGGATAGTGGACCCCAAGTACTTGAAGTCCTGCACCTTTGTGACACCTGCTACTTGTAGCCTCACAGTTCCACTGGCCTCCCTCTCATTCACACACATGTACTTTGTCTTACTACGGCTGACTTTCCTTCCTCTTCTTTCAAGTGAATACCTCCACCTCTCCAAGTTCTCTTCCACCTGTTCCCTGTTCTCACCACGGATCACAATGTCATCTGCAAACATCATAGTCCATGGGGATTCCTGCCTGACCTCATCAGCTAGTCAGTTCATCACCAGAGCAAACAAGAAGGGACTCAGAGCTCATCCTTGGTGCACTCCCACCTCCACATTGAAGCTATCTGTCACTCCTACAGCACATCTCACCACTGTCCTGTTGTCCTCATACATTTCTTTCCAAAAGTCAAAAATAATTTGTGACTTCCTCAATGACAAAATATTTTGTTTTAAACGTTTATTCATTTCATTTCAATTAAAAAAAAAAACCACAAATACAATTTCAGATATAAATAAATAAAATACATAATGAAAGGCAGCAGCAGAAGAATGATATCTTATCATTTCTGCCCCTTCTTAACAAAATCAATTCAAACAATCAATTCAAGCAAAAATCATAAACAATACAACAAAAACATATAAATTTTCACAATTATTCATTATAGTTTAATAAATATTAACTAACTTATATATATCTTGATATTTTTCTTAAATAAATATAATGATTTCTCTTTTTTAATCATGATCCAAACTATTCCATAAACTTATTCCCTGCATTGAAGTAGACCTACCCCTTAAACTTGTTCTATATTTCGGTTTTACAAAAATATCCATTCCCTTTAAATTATAACAACTGTTCCTTTTTATAAAATACGCTCGAATGTGTATATGACTGATGACTGTATATTGACATGAATGTCAAAACTGTTTCAATTCGGAATATTTATCCAGGTCAAAGTTGTTGACATCATAAGTTGAACATTTTTGTGGTAAAACTTTCAAAAATCATGCTGAAACCTAGAAGGAACCCACCTGAGACAGCTGGAGAACACCTGGGTGTCCAGAACACCTGCAAACAGGGGCAGAAGTTTCAGAGTTACAGACATCATTTGAGTGACTGTCTCTTACCGTAATAAAGGGTTAAATCAAAGGTACCATCATTTTCATGTAAAATCAATTTCAGTCATTTAATGCGTTTTTTAAATTAAAAAGCAATTGCTGATTTTCATTGGTTCACTTAATGTTATTACTTTTTGTCAGTTCCGAGTTAATTTGTTGATCACTAAGGCCGTGCAGACAACTTTATCAGAATTAATAAAAGCGCAAATAGCTCTAATAACCTGCAATTATGAACACGTGATCAGTTTGTGCATTGATCAACATTTTAGTGTCTCAGCAGAGCAGCTGGTTACACAGCAGCTTCCTTCTGCCTCCCACTGTTTTCATCAGGATCAGCTTCAGCCGGTGTTCTGCTCCTCCGCCGCCCCGGGTGGAAGCGCCTCTGCACGGGAGGCTGTCCCCAGGAGAAGCCCTCTCAGCCGGATAGCTGGACCAGACGTCTCCCCGTCACATTTCCCCCAAAGGTAGCTTCTCTCTTCATTGTAAATAACGTGATCTTAAATAGAAAAACAAACGCGTATTATGTATGCTTCGTATATTTTTGCTATGCTAGTTGTTTTGTTTTCGGCAAGGTAACCCCTACGCAAACTTGGCTTAAAAACACGCTGATTGAACATTTTCGACAAAAAAACAACACAATATGTGTATTGTAAAACAAAAGAAAACTCATATACGCAAAAAATGAACTATAATGTTGAATTCGTCGTGTGCCTGCTCCAACATATACGGACGTACAGCTATAAAATAAGAAGTTTAACTAAATTTCTCTCATTCGCCCTCAAGCGCCACGTTGTGTTTTGGCGAGTCGAGCTAATGGAAACGATCTGCGGAGCAAGTCCAAATTCTGCCTTTTAATCCATTTGTTTGCGGGTCTGCATTCATCAAAACACAGCCGAATTGTTAAACTCACTGCCAACATTTGAGCTAAGTTTGTTTAATTGATTATAAAGCCAGTTTAGCCGTCGTTCTGGTACAGACAACCTAAAATTGCTTAGATTTTAATAGGAAGCTTCGCGGCCGCTGTCAGGCTGCACTGTAGCAGCTAGGCTAGCTGTCTAATTAGGTCACAGCACATATTAATATGGATGCTAGGAGGCTATGCGTCAACCATGGCTGTATTTTATTTTATTTCAAACATATTATCAGTAGTAGTTAGTGTACAACATCTTTGGTCGTTCAGCTCAATGGCATTAGGTAATGGAACAGAAAATAAAATATATTTTGTCTCCTGCCAGTGATGAGGTAAACATCTGAGTGATGTAATGATGCAGCTGATTATCATGGAGACATGAAGGTGCATGCTCACCATCAGCTGCTGGACTGAAGGAATTACTGTGCTCAGTTTGGTTTGTTACTAATACTGAAACAAAAAAACAAAAATAAATTAAATGTAGCTTGTGGCTCATGTGGTATCATTGGGGCCTAGCAGTCACTCAGACATAAACAGAGCCCTCTGTGGAAGCAGGCCAGAACCTGAACTACATGCACACACATGCATAAATACTACCAAGTGTATTATTATTCCTAGATAGAATAAGTATGTGTCTAAAGAAATCTGATGGCCTTTATTCTTGCAGCAGCTGAGTTTTTTTTTTTTTGCAAACCAACCATCATGTATTATGTTAGTTGCTGCTTATTTCTAAGGAGAGATGTAACCCTCACTGTTCCTCTTGTGAATCAGGATGGGATGAGCTATTCTTCTACACGTTGAATCTTTTCTCCTCTGGTTCATCACTGCTGTTTGTATAGCACTCCCCTTCAGTGATTTTTCTACTTTGCTTCCTCACAGTGTGGAATTTAATGGGGTTTTTAATTGAATTATACATAAGACAAAAATACTCCAGAGTTTAATGTAAAAAAAAAAATACACTTGCAATACTGTAATCCTAAAAATACAAAACTAACCAGGTGATGTGTGCATGTACAGGAAGTCTTCCGGTTACGATGGTCTCGAGTTACGACGTTTCGTGGTTACGACGCATCTCCCATTAAAATAAAATTACGTTACGCAGTTTTACGTCGTAAACAGAGTGCAGAATACGGCAGATGGACTGGTTTTACGTCGTAAACGTAGCGGCAGAGGAATACTTCACTGTACTCTCTAAAACTGGGTACTAGACTTCTTAACAAACAGACCACAGTCAGTGAAGATTCACAACTTCTCCTCCTCCACCATAACCCTCAGCACTGGCTCTCCTCAAGGCTGTGTGTTGAGCCCTCTTCTGTTCACTCTGCTCACATATGATTGTGCAGCCACCCATCCAGGCTGTCATATTGTTAAGTTTGCAGATGATACAGCGGTGGTGGGATGCATCACAAACAATGATGAGTCCAGCTACAGACAGGAGGTGGAACACCTGGAGAGCTGGTGCAAAGAGAATAACCTTCACATGAATGTGAAGAAGACAAAGGAGATGATTGTGGACTTCAGAAGGAACAAACACACCCACACCCCACTGAACATAAGTGGATCTGCAGTGGAAGTGGTCTCCAGCTACAAATACTTGGGTGTACACTTGAATGATAACCTCAGCTGGAGCAACAACACCACCAGCCTGATCAAGAAAGGTCATCAGAGACTCTACTTCCTCAGACGGCTGAGACGAGCTGGTCTGAGCAGCCCAGTCCTCACCTCCTTCTACAGGTGTGCAGTGGAGAGCATCCTGTGCTCCAGCATCAACGTGTGGCATGGAGGCTGCACAGTTGAAGAGAGGAAAGCTCTACAGAGAGTGGTGAAGGCTGCACAGAAGATGTTGGAGTCAGTCTCCCCACCATCACAGACATTTACACCTCCAGATGCAGGAAGAGCCACCTGCATCATGAAGGACCACACTCACCCAGCACACTCACTCTTTGCCCCACTCCCCTCAGGACGGAGGTTGAGGAGCATCAAATGTAGAACCACTAGACTGAGGAACAGCTTCTACCCTGAGGCTGTTAGACTCATGAATAAATAAATAATAAGAATAAACACTGCAAAATATCACATCATGCTGATGCTGATCTGTTTTCTTGTTGCTGTGTTCATCTGTGACCATCTGCTCATACAGACTCATGTTCGTGCTGCTGTTTGTAATGATGTTTTTCTATTACATTAGTGCTTAGTGTATTTCTAGTTGATGTTTTTCTTAGTTATATCCTAGATGTTATTACTGTTTTTCTCTTACATTTTGTTGTTGGATGTAACTGGGACCCTGTGTACATAATCTAGTTTCATCACATGTACCACATGCGGTGCAAATGACAATAAAGATACTCTGACTCTAAAAAAGCTAAGTCTGGTCCTCTGGACATTCAAAAAACAAAACTGTACTGTGAACGTGGTTTTACGTCGTAAACGGAATGCGGAATACGGCAGATGGACCGGTTTTACGTCGTAAACGTAAAGCAGCGGCGGAAAATATTGCACTTTACGCTGTGCAGCAGCGGAGGAATACTGTACTGTACTGTGAACGCGGTTTTACGTTGTAAACGGAAAACGGAATACAGGTACAGCGGATGGACCGAGGAGAACGGCGTCAACAGCATCCTAGGAGGCCATTAAGTCAAGTCAACTTTATTTGTAGAGCACATTTAAAACCGAAACTGTTATCAAAGTGCTCCCAAACGTATGTGTTTTTTGATAATTATGTAGGGTATTGTGTTAGGATAGGC
This sequence comes from Garcialebias charrua, assembly GCA_038048925.1. Classification (NCBI taxonomy): domain Eukaryota; kingdom Metazoa; phylum Chordata; class Actinopteri; order Cyprinodontiformes; family Rivulidae; genus Garcialebias; species Garcialebias charrua. Next base: position 14,442 of record JBBPBX010079538.1, read on the forward strand.
TAAGTGCTGGTAGTACAGTACTGTACATGTATGTACGTATATTCCGACTTGCATCGAAAATCGGTTTACGACGACGCGTAGGAACGGATCTACGTCGTAAGTCGAGGACTACCTGTATTCACCCAATTTGTTTCAAAGCCCCAGTCATTACCTTAAGAAGGCACATCATTTGTTAAATAAGAGCCATATGTAGACAATATTAATGATCCCAGTAAATATCTACCATTTCTGACAGCCCCAGAATATAAACTGAGATTCTCAACACAGCTCAGATGAAGTTATGATGAAGTACAAATGAGGATTGATTCTCAACACAGCTCAGATGAAGTTATGATGAAGTACAAATGAGGATTGATTCTCAACACAGCTCAGATGAAGTTATGATGAAGTACAAATGAGGATTGATTCTCAACACAGCTCAGATGAAGTTATGATGAAGTACAAATGAGGATTGGCTTCTAAAAAAATGTTTTAAATCCTGAACATCACGTAGCTCTGTGCAAGCCGTTATTAGAAAATTGAAAGATGATACTACTGCAATAAACCTGCCATGAGAGTCCTCCACCAAAAATCATAGTCTGGGTAAGGAGGCCATGATGGAACTGAGCAGCTCATCTGCAGAGATGGGATGATTTGTCTATAGAAGCTCCTCAGAGTTGGTTTTATGGAAGAGTGGCAGGAAAACCACTGCTTATAGGGAAAAAAACAATAAGGTTTGGACGTTTTTCCCAAACGTGTGAAAGAACGTTTTGCCATCAGATGAGATTAAACTCCTTGGCCATCCAGAACAATGCCATGTCTTAACCAAACCTGACACAGTGAAGCACGGTCATGGAAGTGTCATGCTGAGTGGACGTTTTCTTATTGGGACACCTGGACAGAGGTTCAGCTTCCAGCAGGACAATGACTCTAAACTCACTGCTGAAGCAACACTCCAGTGTTTTCAGGAGTTCTATGTCCTGAGATGGTTCAGTCAACGTCCAGAGACCAGTTGAGAATCTCTGGTTGGATTTGATGTGTTGGATTCAAGCTGCACCTTTCCAGCCTGAAGGAGCTGCAGCCGAATGGACAAAAACTCTACTGGCCAAATGGACTGGGGGGTTTGTTGTGGTCTATTTAAAGCCATCCAATTTAATGATGATACAGAGATTAAACTGATGCTGAACCACAGTTTGACCCAGTCAGAGCAGAGCAGGTCGGGCCATCTGATACACGGCAGGTGTGCAGGTGAGAGCACCAATCAGTGTTTCCTGGACTGTTTTCCAAGGAGGACTCCCCGCTACCCTAACCAAAGGAGATGACGTGATAAATTACTAAATGTTCACAGCAGCTGGGGGAGATACCAGGACTGATTCATCATCGCCCCCTGGCCTCGGCGTCCCCAGGACTTTTGTGTCTGAAGCCCATCTTTGTATTAAATAAAAATGTATTGGGAGTGTCGTCCTTATTTTACGGATATGTGCAACATGTACATGTGACCAAATTCTGGGTCAGAGAGAGAAATCCTAGAAATCACAGGGAGAAAAAAAAAAGAAGGTAAATGGAGCTTACTTATACTGTATAGCGCTTTCCAGCCCCCTATGAGGGGCCCCAAAGCGCTTCACAGTACCAGCCATCCACCCATTCATACACACATTCATACACCGGTAGCGGTAGACTGCCATGCAAGGCGCTGCCAGTCATACCGGGAGCAACTCGGGGTTAAGTGTCTTGCCCAGGGACACAACGAGGTATGCAGTGACCGGGGATCGAACCCGGGACCTTCCAGTCCTGAGCCGGCTGCCCTGCCTCTACACCGTCTCTACAAAGAGAAAGAGAGCGGTGCAGGAGCCCGAGTGTCTCATGGTGAGAGGAGGCTGTTGTTCAGACGTCTCTTTCTTCAGAATGATGTTGGTCCTAATGGTACTTTATTAGAAAACACACT
>JBBPBX010079540.1:0-16365 GCA_038048925.1 Garcialebias charrua
TTCGCTCGACGGCGCTAACTGCGTCACAACCTCCTGCTAATCATTAGCAGGCTAACCAGCAAAGAAAGACAACGGAGAAGACGGCTTCGAACAAAAGAAAACTAGGAACAACTTTGACGCTTCTCGCCGGACATGGCTCCCGAGAAGGGAAAACGGAGGACAAGGAGGAAGAAAACCAGGACGGCGAGTCCTCGCTCGCGCCCATGCCCCAGCGGCTGCGGCTACTCCCTCTCGGCAACGGACACCCACGAGGCCTGTCCTGTCTGCCTAGGGATTCTGCACGCGAGGAAAGTGCTGGAATCCCCCGACTCCTGCTCCCACTGCCGTCGAATGTCGGCGGTAGTGAGGAAATGACGTGCTGACGCGTTGGCCAAATCCATGGCTAGGAACGCGGCGCTGAAGGTCGCACGTCGCACTAAAGTGCTCGCTCCTGAACCAGAGCTCGAAAACGTGGACCTCAAATGCAGCAGTCGAGTCGGAGAGGACAACATGTCCGACTCCTCATTTGGCATCGAGGACTCGACGCCCGAAGTGTCTGACCAAGACGTTGAATATGGTCACAAAGGAGAAACTGTGGATTCCTTCCAGAACCTGGCGCAAATCCTTCCGGAACCGGACTTGTCGGTACCTGCTCTGTTCGACCTGTGTCATAGGGCGGCGGATGCCCTGCAGGTCACGTGGCCAGACCCCACGACTCGCCAAAAGGCTACCAGGCTAGCGGGAAGCTACTTCTACACGAAACAGCCGACAACGTCACAGAAAATGCCCATTTTTCCAGACTTCCTCATGGAGCTCAAACGCTCCTTGGCGGAACCCGGAGCTTCCATCATGCTGCCATTATCCCGACTCCTTGATGTTACAGGAATGGAGACAGCGGGCCTCGCCCCCACAGCCACGGGGATGAAACCAGCGCTACCCAGCAGGGCCTGCCGTGCTTCGGAGAAACAACTCGAGAAGTGCTACAAGGCTCAGGGCCTCGTAGCTCGCGCAATGAATGCATCGTCCATGGTGCAGGCGTACCTGGCAGAAAAACTGCAAGATATCCAGGTAACAAAAGACGAGCAGGCCGCAACGGAGGCCATGGAGGAGGCCCGCCGTGCCTCTGACCTCGTGCTCCGCATGATGGGGACAATAGCCATTTCCCAAGGCAAAGCAATGGCGGAAATAGTTGTCGCCCAGCGCCATCTTTGGCTAACGTTGTCGGACCTGCCGGAAAACCAGAGGTCCACTTTCCTCCAGCACCCGATCGAGTCGACGGGACTCTTCGGGGGAGCCTTGGAACGCATCCAGGTCAGGCTGGAACAAAGACGCAAACAGCCGGAAGCCCTCCGCGAGGGGTTGCCGAAGAAAAGCTTTGCACCCCCAAAGGGAGACACGCGTGGCCTCCCATGGAAGAGACCCGCTGGTGACGGTGAAACTTTCCAGTACCGGCCGAGGACCTCTTCAGTGACTCCATGTGGAAAGCAGACTCGGACCTGATGAAACAGGACGAAATGATAATTTTACAAGTTTGACCGCCCACGTGGTACGGGAACCTAACTTCTTGAGCCCAGTCTCCCCTTGTAAAAAACTACAAGGAACTAGTGGCATGCGTGCACGCACCAAACATGACTCGCCTATTGCATGTGTAAACAAAACAAACACTGTTTCAGACATGTACAAAAATAAAAGTACCAAAGCACAGACTGCCCTGGTTCTTGACTCGAGTCCCATTTTTATAAACAAACCATGTGGTCAAACTATGAACCGTAGCAAGATACACAAGCTCTGCCAGAGATGGTCAGATCTTGCGATATCTTCTGTCGGGCCGACCAGCCTGCTCGAAAGAGCGCAAGAGGGGTCAAAGGTTACCCCTTCGGCTCTAAAACACGACGAGCAACAATTCAACATGCCCTCCAGGCTCAGCGCGCATGCGCAGGCCTGGAAGGCGTGTCTACCAAATGATTGGGTCATGACAATGATATGTCACGGGCTCAAGTTGCAGTTCTCAAAAAGACCGCCCCGCTTCACAGGGGGGCTGCAATCTAAGATCAACCCTACACGTGCTCACGTGCTGAGGGATGAAGTTTCGACGATGCTGCGAAAAGGAGTGATTAGTTTGGTCTCGGGACGCAAACTACAGTATTTTCTGGTGTATAGGTCGCACCTGTGTATAGGTCGCATTGTCCAATTATCACCAATAGATTGGAAAAATCCCTAGATAGGTCGCACCGGTGTATAGGTCGCACCTACGTTTAGCTCTGCTGCAAATGTCTGCCACAGGAGCGCACAGCAAGGCTTTTAAGAAGATTAACACTTAAAAACAATTATTTGTTTGATAAAAATTATAGCAAATATATGTCTGAGCTGAACTTTTCCTTAATAAATGAACGTAATTGTGAAATGAGCTGGATTTAAAAATTTGTTTTGCCGAAAGTGATAACAAGCCATATATAGGTCGCACTGGTGTATAGGTCGCAGGCCTTGAAAAAACCATAAAAAGGTGCGACCTATACACCGGAAAATACGGTACGCTCTGGTCACTACAGCAAGTACTTCCTGGTGCCCAAAAAGGATCATTCCCTGAGACCGATTCTGGATCTCAGGACTCTCAACAAGAGGATTAAAACATTTAAGTTCAAGATGCTTACACTGCGGCAAGTTCTCCAGTCTGTGAGACCTGGAGACTACGCGTGTACAGTGGATTTAAAAGATGCCTATTTTCATATAGGTATGTGGAGGAAACACAGAAAGTTCCTCCGCTTTGCGTTCGAGAGAAACGCTTATGAATTCAAAGCTTTACCCTTCGGTTTAAAGACTGCTCCGCGTACATTTACTAAATGTCTGGATGCAGCCCTGACCCCTCTTGGGAATCAAGGACTCAGGGTCATGAATTACTTGGATGACCTGCTGATTCTGGCTGAAAGCAGAAAGCAGGCCCAGTCATGCTCCTATAAGGTGATTTCTCACCTGGAGTCTCTCGGTTTTGTCATAAACCTACAAAAAAGCGATTTGACTCCATCACAGGTTATCGTATTTTTGGGAGTACATATCAACACTGTCCGGTACAGAGCATGGCTCTTGAAGGAACGAGTTTCCTCCATTCGCCGTTGCCTGGAAAGATTTAAACTGGACCAACGGGTCCCTGTGAAAACCTGCCAAGCATTTTAGGCCTCTTGGCAGCAGCCATTCCCTGTGTGCCACACGCATTACTGAAAATGCGACCCATACAAGTATGGCTAAACCAACGAATACAACCCGACCTGCCTAACCAAGCAGGAAAGATTAGGATAGATTCAGAGTGCCTGAAGGCCCTAGAACCCTGGAGAGATCTGTCTGTTTTCACGGAAGGGGTCTCACTGGGAAGGGTGTCATCTCGTGTGGTCATCATGACGGACGCCTCAAAAACAGGATGGGGGGCGATCTGTAGAAATCAGAACGCCCGCGGCCTTTGGAATGAACAGGAAGCGAGATTACATATCAACTTCCTGGAGTTGCTGGCCGTATTCCTGTCATTAAAATACTTCTTCAACAAAGGTCTGATTGCTGGACAACATATCCTGGTGAAATCAGATAACAGGACCACAGTGTCCTTCATCAACAGAGAGGGAGGGACAAGGTCCCGGGCCCTCCTCGGACTGGCGCAGAGGATGCTCACATGGTGTGCTCCAAGAATCTTGTCACTTAGGGCGACTCATGTCCCTGGTGAACTAAATTATGGAGCAGACGCCCTCTCTAGAGGACCTCTTTTGGCATCAGAATGGAGCCTGAACCCACGGATTGTGGAACAGGTCTGGTCATGATTTGGGAGAGCCTCTGTGGACCTGTTCGCTTGCAGGGCTAGCTCACAGTGGTGGCCGTGGTGTAGTGGTAATGGCAGTCGTCCCCCGATCGGAAGGTTGGAGGTTCGAATCCCGGTTACTCACACCATGTGTCGTTGTGTCCCTGGGCAAGACACTTAACCCCGAGTTGCTCCCGGTAGGACTGGAAGGCGCCTTGCATGGCAGTCGCCACTACCGGTGTATGAATGTGTGTATGAATGGGTGGATGGTTGGTATTGTAAAGCGCTTTGGGGTCCCTCACAGGGGGCTGGAAAGCGCTATATAAATAAGCTCCATTTACCATTTACCTCTACTTCTCCTTGAGTGAAACAGATGCTCCATTGGGTATGGATCCTCTGGCACATGATTGGCCTGCAGGGGTGCTCTACTATGCCTTTCCACCTGTCCCTCTGATTGGGGTGACATTGGAACGGGTACTCCAGGGAGCCCTCTCCCTGATTCTCATAGCCCCCAGATGGCCACAGAAAACGTGGTTCCCGGAGTTGATATCAATGTTATCAGGGATACCATGGCAATTGCCTTCTCACAGGGACCTGCTGACTCAGGCACGTGGACAGCTTCTACACCCACGTCCAGGGTTATGGCAACTTTCAGCCTGGCCTCTGAAGGGAACTGGCTGAGAGCCTAAGGCTTTGGTTGCTTTGTCCCAAAACAAACAACAACAACATTCACAAGGGTACCCCTTGGTGTTTATGTTTTGCCTAGGAGATGTCTATTGGAAGGGTTTCCCCTCTCCCTAACTGATCTCCAACATCAGGATGGGCTCCACTTGTTAGTCGTGCCCTATATATAAAAGAAAGAAAGGTTTTCTAGTAAGGACCTGGGAGGTTACCCTGTGCTTGGCCTGGGTTTTCTACCTCCACATTTGTCACCCAATTTCTTGTGACGTGGTGGGTCCATTTTTCCTCCTGTTTCTCAGGATGCTCCAGTGGGAAAAGGAGATGATGAGTATTCACACTGATGGAGCACGCTTAGGCTGTCTCTAGTTGGTGTTGTATATATATGCCCAGTGGAAACATCACGTTGATGTTCTTTACATTCTGCATTTTTTCCTCTTAGCATGTGCTTTCTACATTCCCTGCAGAAAGCAGCTGGGAGCTGCCTGTCTTTTAGGACGGATGTTCTCACATGCACTTTGCTGAGCATTTCAAGGGCGTGAATGGATTATGTTCCCATAGCAAGTATGTTGCACCGAGAGACCAGACTGAAAGGGAACTGAAAGTTATGCACCATAACTCATGTTCCCTGAAGGAAGGGAATGAGGTGCAACATATCTGGCCCTTTTCAATGCTGAAAGCTCGGTGAAGTGCAATTTTGGAGAAAGATGGATGGGCGTCAGCCGCTTAAGTACCCAGAGGGCGGGGCCTCTGGCGCGGCGTTGACGCCCTAGCCGTAAAGGCGTGAGTATATTCCTTCAGGTAATCGCGCGGGGGCGCAATTCCCATAGCAAGTATGTTGCACCTCGTTCCCTTCCTTCAGGGAACATGAGTTATGGTGCATAACTTTCAGATATGTTGCACCTCGTTCCCTTCCTTCAGGGAACATGAGTTATGGTGCATAACTTTCAGTTCCCTTTCAGTCTGGTTCTCTCGGTGCAACATATGCTATGGGAACGTAATTCATTCACGCCCTTGAAATGCTCAGCAAAATGCATGTGAGAACATCTGCCTTAATACGGCAGGCATTTCCCAGCCGCTCTCCACAAGGTATGTAGAGAGCACAGCCTGAGAAGAAAAATGCCACATGTAGAAACATCAGCCTGATGTTACCACTGGACACATAGATGAAAACACCAGCTAGAGACAGCATAAGTGTCCTCTGCTAGTGTGATTACTCATCATCTCCTTTTTCCCTGGAAATCTTGAGAAGCAGGAGGAAAAGAGCAAGGGACCTATTACGCCACTGGCAATCAGATGGCAATGTGGAGGTAGAGAACCCAGTTCAAGCACAGGGTAACCTTCCAGGTCCCCAGGGGAAAAATTTATGTACAAGGGACATGCACGAGTCCCTCATCTGCTTCTTGAACAGACAACTACTAGGACTGTCAAAGAGGCCCATCCTGATGTTGGAGAACTGTCAGAGGAGAGGGGAACCCTTCCACTGAAGCATCTCCCAAGTAAACATAAACACCAAGGGTCTCCCTTGTGTATGCTGTTGTTGTTGTTGGAACAAAGACAATCAGGCCTTAGGCCCTCAGCCAGTTCCCTTCAGTGGCCAGGCTGAAGGCTGCCACAGCTCCGGACGTGGGTGTAGAAGCTGCCCACGTGCCTGAGTCAGCAGGTCTCTGTAAGAAGGCAACTGCCATGGTATCCCTGAACATTGAGAAGTAGAGGTCACATTGTGAGCTGGCTCCGCATGGGAACAAGTCCACCGAGGTTCTTCCAAACCGTGACCAGACCTGATCCACGACTCGTGGGTTCAGTCTTCATTCTGATTCCAAAAGAGGCCCTCTTGAGAGGGCATTCGCTCCGTAATTCAGTTCACTCGGAACATGAGTCGCCCTGAGCGACAATAATCCTGGAGCGTACCATGTGAGCATCCTCTGTGTCAGGCTGAGGAGGGCTTGGGATCTCGTCCCCCCTTCCCAGTTAATGAAGGACACTGTGGTTTTGTTATCTGATTACACCAGGACGGGCTGTCCCGCAATCAGAACTTTACCAAAGAAGTATTTTGCTGACAGGAATATGGCCAACAACTCCAGGAAGTTGATGTACAATCTTGCTTCCTGCTCATTCCAGAGGCCTCGGGCATTCTGATTTCTGCAGACTGCCTACCCATCCTGTTTCCGAGGTGTCCGTCATGATGACCACACGGGATGACATCCTACCTTACGGGACCCCTTCCGTGAATACAGACAGGTCCCTCCAAGGTTCCGGGGACCCTCAGGCACTTTGAGAGATTCTAAACTTTCCTGCTCACCCAGACAGGGGTAGGTCGTTTTTGTTGGTTTAGCCATATATACAAGGCCCACATCTTCAGCAATGCGTGTTGCACATAGGGTATGGCTTCCGCCAAGAGGCCTAAAAGGCGTTGGCACGTTTTCAGGGGAATCCGTTGATTCAGTTTAAACTTTGCCAGGCAACGGCAAATCGAGGAAACACGTTCCTCTGAGAGCCATGCCCTGTACCGGATGGTGTAGACCTGCACTCCCAGAAATATGGTAATCCGTGATGGGATCAGGTCACTCCTTTGTAGGTTTATGACAAAACCGAGAGACTCCAGGTGAGAGATCACACTGCAGGAGTGTGACTGGGCTTGTATTCTGCTTCCGGCCAAAAACCAGGAGGTCATCCAGGTAGTTCATAATCCTGACTCCTTGATTCCTAAGAGGGGTCAGGGCTGTATCCAGATATTTAGTAAATGTACGAGGAGCAGTCTTCAAACGGAAGGGTAAGGCTTTGCATTCATAAGCTTTCCCTTCGAAGGCAAATCGGAAGAATTTCCTGTGCCTCCTCCAGACGCTCACATGGAAATAGGCGTCTTTCAAATCCACTGTACATGCATAGTCTCCAGGTCTCACAGACTGGGGGACCTGCCGCAGTGTCAACATTTTCAACTTGAAAGTTCTTGTTTTCTTGCCCAGAGTCCTGAGATCCAGGACCGGTCCAAAGGATTGATCTCTTTTGGGTACCAGGAAGAGCTTGCTGTGCTGACCGGAGCATGGTTTGTGCTCTGGAACAATATTTATTACTCCTTTCTGCAGCATCGTAGACACTTCCTCCCCTAGCACGTACGCGCGTGCTGGGTTAATGTCCGAATGCAGCACCCCCATGAAAAAAAGGGGGGGAGGGGTCCCTTGATGAACCGTAGCTTGAGCCCACAACGTATCCGTCGTGATGACCCATTCGTTTGTCAGACAAGCCCTCCAGGCCTGCGCCATGGGCCTGGGAGGGATGTCTAGCTGCTGCCTGTCATGTTTGAGTGCGGGAGGGGTGGCCTTCGACCCCTCTCGCGTACTCTGGAGCAGGCTGGTCTGCCCAGCAGAAGACATCGCGAGATCTGACTGTCTCAGGCAGAACTCGTGTGTCCCACTGCGGTTCATAGTTTGACCTAGTAGTTTGTGTTTCACAAAAGTGGTGAGTCAAGAACCAGGGCAGTCTGTGCTTTGGTACTTTCATTCTTGTATATGCATGAAACAGTGTTTGTTTTTTATTACACATACAGTAGACGAGTTATGTTTAGTGCGCACACACATACCACCAGCTCCTTGTAGCGTTTTACAAGTGAAGTCTGGGCTCAAAAGGTCAGGTTCCCGTACTGCGTGAGTGGGCAAACCTGAAGCCCTGTTCCCATTTTGGGACCAGGATGCATTCAGTAGTCTGAGATTTTATTGTCGTGTGTGGATGCAATTTCTCTTTATTACACAAGGGTCTGAGTGTTCTTGTGTGTTTAAACGTTCCAAACCAGCTAGTCTGTGCTCCTTAAACACAGGTACTGGTGGTAAAAATTCAGCATTTTCTCTCCTTCTGTGAGTGAGAGCGCCTGTAATGGTGCAGGGGCATCTCAGACTTTCCTTTTCTTTTGCTGGTGGTCCCTTGCAGCTCCTGTAGCTTTTCTGCCTGGTGGGCCTGCGATACCAAGGCCACTTGGCCTTGTCCATCCCACCAGGGTCCCTCGGGCCCTGACATGGTTAACGTCAGAGAGTCATCCATAGCCTCATGGGTGGATAAGCTCTCAGCGTCACGATGTTTCGTCGTGGGCATAGGAAAACTACCAGGTAGCGCAGCTGAACAGGTAGCTGAAAATCCTCCTCCTGGACTGTGCTGGACAGAGAGTCTCCTTGTTAACGGGGCTAAACATGGAGGCACTCGTGAGCCCGCTAGCGGTGCTAAGACGGGCCCTCGAGCAACGTAGCATCGGTAAAAAACACTTAGTTATGCAATGAATTCTACCGTCGATTCGGCCTGACAGGATAGCGAAACAGGCAAAATATGAGAAGGTTAGCTAGCAAGCTAGGCCAAGCATTTTCACATACCTCACGATGGAGTCCTTCGTTGTCCGCTCGTAGCCACGCTAATCGTGTTAGCAACGCCGTCATCCGCCCCGTGTTGTCGTCGTGGTTGCTCCTGGTTAGCCATGCTAACTGTGGGAGCTAGCCAGATAGCAGCGGGTTTACTCCATTTCCACTCTCCTTTCTCCGGGGTAATCCGCGAGAAAAACTTTGAGTGTCTTTGCGTGTAGCATCCCTGAGCAGATCGGACAGGCCTCGTGGGTGTCCCCTGCTGAAAAAGGGGGTAGCAAGATCCGTTGGAGCAGGTTCGGGAGCCGAAGCTCACAGCCTGCCAGAGTTCCTCGTCCGAGGACATCCTCTCGCTGAGCTGCTCGAGGCTGCTGGCCTGTTAGCTTCATTAGCTTAGCAGGTATACGTGCCTTGCAGTTAGCGTTCGCTAACCGAGCAGTAGAAAAGCAGAAGAGAAAAGGCACGGGAGCTGGGGCTCGCTGGCCTGCTGGTCTTCTTTGAGTTTTGGGTTTTCGCATTACCTTCTCAGGAGCCATGGCTGAGAAGAGTTAAGCCCGTTAGCAGTGCTAACGTCGTCCGGAGACGTCTACCTCCTCGTGTCGCTTTCGCCGGCTAGCTTGCTACTTGTTAGCAGGGTAGCGGTGTCGCGCAGTCAGCGCCGTCGAGCGAAGCGGTCTGTGGAGAGCGGAGAAGAAAACTTCGGGGTGAAGGAAAAATGTGCCGGACCAGCTTTCGCCAGCCCGGCAGTCCACAGGAAAAGATTCTCTGTACGCTCTGTGTAGGGAGCAAGCTCACCTCTAGTCGAGCGATGAAAATACAGAGAAGATCCGAGAAGAGTGTTTCAGGTTTAAGTGAGGTGAAGGGCAAATAGAAAAAGATGGATGGGCGTCAGCCGCTTAAATACCCAGAGGATGGGACCTCTGGCGCGACGCTGACGCCCTAGCCCAGGGGTGTCAAACACCCGGCCCGTGGGGCGGATCCGGCCCGCCAGGGGGTTTTAGTCGGCCCGCAGATAAATCAGAATTATTAAAAAAAAGAATAAACTGTGGTGGACCACTAAGGGACTCTACTCACACCCAGTGGACCGAATGTTTTACCGGATGTTTTATTGTAAAAGGTCCAGAGGATCGGATGTTGTATTGTGAAAGGGTTGATATATAAGGTGGGTTTTGGGGGCTTACCGCCAGAACTGTAGGAGTTGATTAAAGTGTAGTTCTGCATCCTGTCTTCTGTGTCGTCTCTTCATCACCTCCTACACTGGTGACCTCGTGAATTGAACATGTCGACATCTGATGCTCCAGCCAGCTCTCCTCAGATGTCCGCTGCTCCACAGGCGGCCCCGCTCGCTTTTTCGGTGGCCGTTAAAATCCCGGACTTCTGGCTGCACGACCCTCCGTCGTGGTTCGCCCACATCGAATCACAGTTTGCTCTTAGCGGGATTTCTGCAGACGACACCAAATACCACTATGTGGTCGCCTCGCTGGATCCGCTGTCCACTCGGCGGGCAATGAGCCTGCTCCGGGACCCTCCGGCACACGGAAAGTACGCCACCCTCAAGCAGCTGCTCCTGAGGCGGTACTCACTCTCAGACGCAGAGCGCGCTGAGAAACTTTTTTCCCTCTCCGGTTTGGGCGATGGCACGGCTCTTGAGCTGATGGAGAGCATGTTGTCCTTGATGGGATCAGACGACTGTGGGTTTCTCTTCCTCCACCTCTTCCTCCGCCAGCTCCCGGCTTCGGTGCGCACGGTCCTGGCCAACTCCCCGCTTCTGCAGCAGAGAGACTACCGCTCGCTGGCGGAAGAAGCCGACCGCATCCTCCTGGCTACGAGGACCTTCGCGGTCCAGGCGGCGGTCCCCGGATCTCCAGCAGCACCTGAGTTTCAAGCAACGCCCTCAGCGCCGGACGAGCCATCGGTGGTAGCAGGGGTCGCTACCCGCAGGCGGACAGGAGCCGCCCTTTGTTCCTACCACCAGCGCTTTGGCGACAAAGCACGACGGTGCATCCCGCCGTGCAGCTTCAAGCCGCAGGGAAAACGACAACGCCAGCACCCGCTAACAGCCGCGGCCGTTGGCGACAAGGAAAGGCTGCTTTTCATCGAAGACTCGAGGTCGGGGAGGCGGTTCCTGGTGGACTCTGGTTCACAGAAGAGCCTCGTTCCCCCGACTGGCTCAGACAGGTTGGCAGAAGGCTGCGGGCCGTTGCTAACCGCGGCTAATGGCTCTCCCATCAAGACGTTTGTTTCCATGAACGGGACTTCCAGTGGAACTTTGTTGTAGCTGCTAGCTCAGTTCCTATTTTAGGGGCTGATTTTCTTTGTGCTCACGGGCTCCTTGTTGATGTTGCTAACAGACGTTTGATCGACGCTGTGTCTTTTTCGTCACTGCCTTGTGCGACGCGAGGAGCTGGGCCTTTAATGCATGCTAACTTTTTAGCTTCGGGTAACGTGTTTCAGCGTTTATTGTCTGAGTTCCCCTCACTGACTGTTCCTAATTTTGCCAACACAAACACAAAACATGGGATCGAACATTATATCCCCACAACGAGCCCCCCGGTCTTCGCACGTGCACGCCGCCTCGATGCTACTAAGCTAGCAATCGCGCAGGAAGAGTTTGCTAACATGGAGCGTTTAGGCATCGTGCAACGTTCAAACAGTCCGTGGGCCTCCCCCTGCACATGGTGCCCAAGGCAGACGGCAAATGGCGACCATGTGGGGATTTCCGCCGCCTTAATAACATCACAGAGAACGATCGTTATCCCATCCCCCACATCCAGGATTTTTCAGTGCACCTGGCTGGGACCTCCATTTTTTCTAAAGTAGATTTAGTACGGGGGTACCACCAGGTTCCTGTGCATGTGGAGGATGTCCCTAAGACCGCCGTTATCACTCCTTTTGGCCTGTTTGAGTTTTTGCGCATGCCTTTTGGTCTTAAAGGTGCAGCACAAACGTTCCAGCGGTTGATGGATTCAGTCCTAAGGGGATTGTCCTTCGTATTTGTGTACTTGGACGACATCCTGGTGGCTAGCAGCTCGGCTGAACAGCACATGTCCCACCTCCGTGAGGTTTTTCAGCGCCTAGCAGCACATGGCCTGATTGTAAATACAGCGAAATGCCAGTTTGGGTTGCCAGTCATTGACTTTTTGGGCCACCGCATTTCGGCCAGTGGTGCTGTCCCGTTACCAAACAAAGTGCAGGCGGTGTCCAATTTTCCACAGCCCCAGTCTGTTAAAGCGCTACAAGAATTTTTGGGAATGGTTAATTTCTATAACCGTTTCCTCCCCAGGGCAGCACAACTGCTGCGACCGCTCTATGGAGCGCTAAAAAAGAAAAAGCCCAACGACAGTGTTGACTGGACACCAGAACGCCTACAGGCATTTGGTGATGCTAAAGCTGCATTGGCCACTGCTGCCCTTTTGGCCCATCCATCCCCAGCGGCACAAATAGCTTTGACAACAGACGCATCTGATGTTGCGGTGGGGGCTGTGTTAGAACAGCAGGTTTCCGGGGTTTGGCAGCCGCTTGCATTTTTCAGCCGTACGCTGCGGGACAATGAGCTTAAATACAGTGTTTTTGACAGGGAGTTGCTGGCGCTTTACCTGGCTACACGCCATTTCAGGTTTTTCCTGGAGGGCCGCCAGTTCACTGCATATGTTGACCACAAACCCTTGGTGTTTGCTATGTCGAAAATTTCTGACCCCTGGTCTGCTCGCCAGCAACGCCACCTCGCAGCGGTGTCTGAATTTACTACAGACATTCAGCATGTGGCTGGCAAATCCAACGTGGTGGCCGACTGTCTCTCCCGGGTGCTGATCTCTCCCGTGTACGTTGGCATCGATTTTTCTGCTATGGCTGCAGACCAACGTAGCGACGCAGAAATACTCGAGCTCCAGTCCGGGCCCACAGGCCTCGAGTTGGAGGAACGGCAGGTGAATGACGGAGGTCCTCTCCTGCTCTGTGACGTTTCTACTGGCAGGCCCCGCCCTCTGGTTCCAGTTTCATGGCGACGCCGCGTTTTTGATTCTTTACATTCCCTTTCTCATCCAGGTGTTAGAGCCTCTGTGAAACTGATCAGTTCAAAGTTTGTTTGGCCCGGTCTGCGTAAAGCAGTTAAGGAGTGGGCAGCAGCGTGTGTCCCATGCCAGCGTGCTAAGGTTAACAGGCACACCAAAGCACCTTTGGAACCTTTCTCCATTCCTGGTCGGCGGTTTGACCATGTGCACGTAGACCTGGTGGGCCCTCTGCCTCCATCACAAGGTTTTACTCATCTGCTGACTATGATAGACCGGACCACCAGGTGGCCTGAGGTGGTTCCTCTGACATCCACAACATCTGCAGTGGTGGCCCGGGCATTTTTGTCTACCTGGGTTGCGCGTTTTGGCCCCCCTTCAGACATTACATCGGACAGGGGCCCGCAGTTTGTTTCTGAGCTTTGGTCTACCATGGCCAAGGGTCTGGGGACTAACGTTCACAGGACCACCGCTTACAACCCCCAAGCTAATGGTTTGTGTGAACGGTTTCACAGGTCATTGAAAGCTGCACTTCGTGCTGCATTGACCGGTGACAACTGGATTGACCGTCTTCCCTGGGTTTTGTTGGGTTTACGTACCGCAACCAAAGAGGACCTGAGCTCTTCCCCGGCTGAACTGGTTTTCGGTCAACCTGTGCGCGTCCCCGGTGAGTTTTTACCTGAGGTACCCTCACCACAGTTTGCTCCACCGTTGCTCCATTTTTCACCTCAGGAGGCCCCTTTTCGTGTCCCTGGCCCGGTACACCATTGTTTACCGCAGTCATTTGTCCCTAAGAGTCTGGAGTCCTCTAAATTTGTTTTTGTCAAACACAATGCACACAGGACACCACTACAGCCTTTGTATGATGGACCATTTCGGGTTCTTCAACCAGGTCCAAAACACTTCCTTTTAGATTTAGGGGGTCGTACTGAGACTGTCTGTATCGATAGGCTTAAACCAGCTCATGTTATGTCAGATGATCAGGTTGTTACGGCCCAGGCTCCTCGCAGGGGCAGACCTCCATCCACATTGCTAACGGACTGCGGTCCTCCTTCCAGTGACTCTCAACGACCATTGGAGCCCGACTCTTCTGCAGGCCCTCCTCGTCGCCCTCCGCTTCATCAGACTGATTACGCAGGGCCCAGGTTCAGCCGTTCTGGTCGTTTGATCAAACCTAAAGTGCTGGACTAGTGATGGACTTTACTGGGTGTTCTGGGGGGGCGTGTGTGGTGGACCACTAGGGGACTCTACTCACACCCAGTGGACCGAATGTTTTACCGGATGTTTTATTGTGAAAGGTCCAGAGGACCGGATGTTGTATTGTGAAAGGGTTGATATATAAGGTGGGTTTTGGGGGCTTACCGCCAGAACTGTAGGAGTTGATTAAAGTGTAGTTCTGCATCCCGTCTTCTGTGTCGTCTCTTCATCACCTCCTACGAAACGCTATTTTCTTAAAATCTGCAGTTCCTATGTTGTCCGCTAGAGGTGCTGTGTTTTAGTCAGTTCCTTTGTTGTGCTGCCCAGTGGCTCTAGGACCCAGAGGTGCTGTGTTTTAGTATGGGAGATGCAGCAAGCAGACACGCAGCTGCCAGTTGCTCATTTTCTCTGTGTCCGTGTGCGCAGCAAGCGTTCATCCTTATATGAAACAGTACAAATACAAGATTTCAGGGTTGCTGAGGGAGTTTGAGAAACGATTTCAGGTCTTTAGAAGAATAGAATAAACTGTATCTTTACTGACATTGCACCAGGGCATGATTGAAATTACGCACACTCGTCTTAAAAGATGGGCCAAGTGCACGAAGCCGTAGTCGTGTCTGTTAACATGCAACTTGAAATAATTGATTTGCAGTGTGATGTAGAATTGAAGGACAAATTTGCCTCTGTGGGCTTGGATACATTTTACAAGTATCTCTTACCACGCTATCCTAAATTGACAGCACTGGCTGCAAAAATGTTGTCCATGTTTGGGACTACCTACCGCTGTGAGCAAGTTTTCTCACTAATGAACATTAATGAAACAAAGCTCCGCTCAAAGATCAATTTATGTGTTCACAATTGCTTCCTAGATGTGGAAAATGGATTTTAAATTCATTCATTTCTAAATTTTGATGGGTTTGATGCATTTTTAGCATGCAGGGAAGTGTTAACAAAACAGTTTGTTGACTAAATGTTTTAAAACGTTGTGCAATCACTGATCAGTTTTTTAATGTGTAATGCACTTAAATAAATGTTAAACTGAGTAAAAGTGTAAAAGGACAATTAATTTAATGTAAATATTTTTATAATTTATTTCTTCTTTGCACTAATACAAAGAAAAAAAGTGGACTTACTGTTCGTTCTATGTAATTTTGGAATGAGTATAATGGTCTGGCCCCCTTGAGATCAGATTAAGCTGTATGCGGCCCCCAGATCAAAATGAGTTTGACACCCCTGCCCTAGCCGTAAAGGCGTGAGTGTATTACTTCAGGTAACCACGCGGAGGCGCTGATTCCCATAGCAAATGTTGCACCGAGAGAACCAGACTGAAAGGGAACATGAACTTTTAGAATGTTTTTACTTTTAGTCACCATATTCAGTCATCACAGCTGCTGAGCATAAAAATGTTATGAACTAAAATGTTTTAAACACTGTATTTTATTCACACTCAGGTGAAGCTGAAGTTTTGAAGGTTTTACTTGTTTGTGACGATCTCCAGAGGACACATTTCAGGCAATCATGGCCAGTTTTCTATATGACTGTAAAGCCTTAATGTATGCTTCCTCATACCTTTGAGTTTTAGCTGGCCATGAGGTCTTTCTATAAACTTCTTCATTTCATCCTTGCTATGCTTGCAGAGTGAAGCAGCTTGATGCATTTGACTGGCAGCCAGTCAGAAAGATGAGCATGGTGAAAAATATTTCAATATTATTATTATTCCTCCAAAATGAGTCCATTCAAAGAGCTATCTACGACAGGTAAGACAATAATTATTTAGCTTTTACACACAAACCCACTTCAAAATAGTCTTTAAAGCACCATTATTATAAACTATATATTTTTAAATAATTATTGAAAAATAGTTTCGATTTTATTACAGTAATTAAATGTTTCAATTTTATTTAAAATAATATATTTTTTTATTTTTGCTTTTTCTTAAAAAAAAAATCTTCTTTTCCAGCTTTCTGAGGTTCTCCTAGCACCCCCTGGTGGCCCCCTAGGGGATCGCAGCCCCCACTTTGAAAAACACTGATGTTCTCTGTGAATCACTGCGAGGCCAGTTCTGTTGGCTCTTTGGATTTGATCAGGTCCAACTTGTAGGTCTAGGCCAGGTCTAGGCTATATGTATCTCAAAAACTTCAAAGCAATGAAAGGGCCGCTTAGACAACTGGGAAATACATATAGTTTAATTTGTTTCTTCTTAGCATATTAGCATGCTTGATAAAATGTATGTATGGAATAATTAATCCATACTTTCTGTAAACTGGTCATCGTGACAATATATGTGTTAGTTTAGATATGCAAAACAACAAAAATCACAAAAAATAAACAAACAAACAAAAAAAGACACATGTTTTTGTTTTAGAGTTTCAGTATAGCT